>QNTS01000295.1:403276-443723 GCA_003317085.1 Hucho hucho
CCGACACTACCAGGTGAAATGCAAGGCGCCAAATTCAAAATCCAAAAGTTGAATTATTAAACATGCATCAATATACAAGTGTTTCATAGTCATCAAAAGCTCTGCTTCTTGGCAATATCACAGCGTTGTCAGATTTCAAAAAGGCTTTACGGCGAAAGCACCACATTTGATTGTTTGAGGGTAGCACCTAACATATTTTTCCCATTACCATGAATTCATAAGCCATCACGGTTCACACATAACACATTTCACAGCGAAAACAAATCAATTACCTTTTGAAGAACTTCTGCTGAGGGCTTCCCAAGTGTCCAACGAAGACAATCAATGGTTCTTTTGTTAGAAAAAGTAATGTATTATATCCATAAATCTCCGTTTGGTTGGCGCGTTATATCCAGACAAAACAGCGTCGACTCCTCCATTGAAACGTGAAGAGAACTCGTTCAACTTATACCTATAAACTTGTCCAAGAACAATCAAACATAATTGTAAATGTATCGTTAGGAACACTTTTATGTATA
This sequence comes from Hucho hucho, assembly GCA_003317085.1. NCBI lineage: Eukaryota > Metazoa > Chordata > Actinopteri > Salmoniformes > Salmonidae > Hucho > Hucho hucho. Next base: position 403,795 of record QNTS01000295.1, read on the forward strand.
AATAGTATAATATTTCAACTGGAATATAAACTGGGCGATAAGAAAGTAAAAAACCAAAGAACGTGCCAGCCGGGAGCACGCATTTACTTGTATTGACATCTGCGTGGACACTTCCTTATTCGTCTTCTTCTCTGCTCTAAAAGCATCTAAAATGAATCAGAACACTTTCTCGAGACTGTTGACATCCAGAGGAAGCGATAGGTACTGCATTCATATGCCCTTATATGGGGATTTTCATAAGGGAGGGGTTCTAAATGAGGCAATCTGTCAAAACCACTTTTTCCAGGACAGAAATTCCTCGGGTTTTCGCCTGCCATATCCGTTCTGTTATACTCACAGACAAAATGTTAACACTTTTAGAAAATCCAGAGTGTTTCATATCCAATGGTACTAAATATGTGCATATCCTATTTTCTGGGCCTGAATGGGAGGCATTTTACTTTGGGCACGCCAGGCTCTCCAAAACGGTCACCTCGTGCGCTGCTCCCAAAGAAGTTAAGAGTGTGCTCCTAATCTCAGCTTGTCACCTGTATAAAAGACACCTGGGAGCCAGAAATCTTTCTGATTGAGAGGGGGTCAAATACTTATTTCCCTCATTAAAATGTAAATCAATTTATAACATTTTTCACATGCGTTTTTCAGGATTGTTTTGTTGTTATTCTGTCTCTCACTGTTCAAATAAACCTACCATTAAAATTATAGACTGATCATTTCTTTGTCAGTGGGCAAACGTACAAAATCAGCAGGGGATCAAATACTTTTTTCCCTCAGTGTATGTGTTATCAATTGAGAGGTACATTTTCTAGGTGATTTTAAATATTTGCTGGCTTTCATCAGGCTGCCCACTCAAGAGAAAGCTTCAAACTGTAACTAGTACCTGCAACCTGGTTCAGGTTATCAGTCAACCTACCAGGGTAGTTACAAACAGCACAGGAATTAAATCAACAACATGTATTGATCACATCTTTGCTAATGCTGCAAACTTTTGTTTCAAAGCAGAATCCAAATCCATTGGATATTGTGATCACAATATAGTAGCCATATCTAGGAAAACCAAAGTTTCAAAGGCTGGTATTATTATACCTTTATTTTAGCAAGGAACGTCATACAATAGATTTTGTACCGATTCTTATGTTGTTGAAGTAAATTATATTTGTTGGTCCGTGGTGTGTAATGAGGAGCAATCTAGAAGAAAAAGAAACGCACACCTATATAGGCGAGGTGCTGGCTAGCGGAGTGGAAAACTTGAAAATAAAGAAGAGCCGCACACTCTAGGAGCTCAGATGCAAAAAATATTTTATGTCCAACGTTTTCGACAGGCAAGCTGTCTTCATCAGGGTATAATCACAAACACTGCAGGGTGACTCGTTTATATAGTGTCAAAGGACACACACTGGTGTCTGTAATCATGGCCAAGTGTGGCCTAATATCATTGGTTAATTCTGAGATATTAAAATGGCATACAAAGAACATACAAAAAACAAATGAATAGCATACGATCATAGATTAGTTTTAGGCTAATGAGGAGCAACCAGATGCTGCACTTGACACATTTATGAAATTGCTTATCCTAGTTACTAATAAGCATGCACCCATTGAGAAAATGACTATAAAATCTGTTAAATCCTCTTGGATTGATGAGGAATAAAAAAAAAGATGGTCTCTAAAACAACGTTGGAGGTGGCTAATAAACATTAAATTATCTTGCAACAGCTCTGGTGGACATTCCTGCAGTCAGCATGCCATTTGCAAGCTCCCTCAAAACTTGAGACAACTTGAGACAACTGCACATTTTAGAGTGGCCTTTTATTGTCCCCAGCACAAGGTGCACCTGTGTAATGATCATGCTGTTTAATCAGCTTCTTGATATGCCACACTTGTCAGGTGGATGGATTATCTTGGCAAAGGAGAAATGCTCACTAACAGGGATGTAAACAAATGGCAAATAGGTCTGGCTGTACAACTGATTGGCAAACGTGCTGCAAACTGAGAAATCATGTGACTAAACTGAATAAAAAAAGAAACTACATCACGAAACAAAGATAAATGACATAAAGAATGATAGTGAAACGCTTTGGAGCAAATTACTCCATCATTCGTTGAATTAGATAGCTCATTCATCACAAAACCCACTGATATTCCACATCAAGTAACTCATGCAAAGCAGTAAAATCTGATAAAAAAACAAATAAAAATACACCACAAACATAGGCACAGACTATAACATACGCACGTGTACACATGGATTTTGTGTTGTAGATATGTATTAGTAGAGTAGGGGCCTGAGGGCACACACTTCTTATGTTGTGAAATCTGTTTGTAATGTATTGTAATGTTTTAAAAAATGTATAACTGCCTTAATTTTGTTGGGCCCCAGGAAGAGTAGCTGCTGCATTGGCAGTAGCTAATGGGGACCTGTAATAAATATAAATATAAATACCAATACATCGACGGGCCCGCAGTGTAGAGGGTGAAAAGCTCCAAGTTCCTCGCTCTGTACATCACTGACAACCAGAAATGGTCCACTCTCACAGACAGTGTGGTGAACAAGGTGCAACAGCACTTCTTCAACCTCAGGATGCTGAAGAAATTTGTCTTGGCTCCTAAGAACCTCACAAACTTCTACTGCCCTGTTCACCCCACTACCATCTAGATGGCGGCGACAGTATAGGTGCATCAATGCTGGGACCCAGATTGAAAAACAGCTTCTTTCTCAAGGCCAGTACCCTTCCCTGGACTTCTGTCACTGTTACTAGCCGGCTACCACCCTGTCCTCAACCCCACACCTTGAACACTGGTCACTTTAATAATGTTTACATCATATGTACAGTATATACTGTATTATAGTCAATGCTCATTCTATATAACTACTGCTGTACACACCTTTTTTATTCATATACTTTTCATAATGTCTATACACACCATTGTAACGATGTGCGCTGAGAGTCGTGAAGCAAGTTCAGGGAGTGAGTGTTTCAATAAATAAACACAACATAATACAAAAATAAGAAACACAAACAACGCATAGAACTGACAGGAACAGAAACAATGACGCCTGGGGAAGGAACCAAAGGGAGTGACATATACAGGGAAGGAAATCAGGGAAGTGATGGAGTCCAGGTGAGTCTGATGACGCGCAGGTGCGCGTAATGATGGTGACAGGTGTGCGCCATAACGAGCAGCCTGGTGACCTAGAGGCCGCAGAGGGAGCACACGTGACAGTACCTCCTCTCCGATGCGTGGCTGCCGCAGGACCCTGACCAAAAAGACGATCCCGGGGATCAGAAGCGGACCTGTCACCTCTGCTGAGGCAAGGGAAACCTGTCAGTCCGGTTGTGACGCGGGAGCATGGCGACGTAGAGCACCGGAGAGAGCATACGTGACGGTACCCCCTCCCCGGTGCGTTTGGCTCCAGCCGCAGAACGCCAACCAAAGAGACGATCCTGGGGATCAGGAGCAGATCGGTCACCCCTTCTGATGCTCAGGAACCTGTCGCCAGCTGGGGCGCAGGAACCTGACAGACCGGCTGAGGCATGGGAGCCTGGCGATCTGGCTGAGGCATGAGAGCCTGACAAGCCGATGGAGGCAGGGGAGCCTGGCGATCCGGTGAAGGCATGAAAGCCAGACGAGCCGGCTGAAGCAGGGGAGCCTGGCGATCCAGCTGAAGCATGAGAGCCTGACGAACCCGGCGGAGGCAGGGGAGCCTGGCGATCTGTCTGAGGCATAAGAGCCTGTAGCGGCTCCCGCACCCGACGTCATTCCCACCTAAACAAAAAAAAAACACTCCTGATGCTTCCCTTAGGTGAGGCGTAATTCTGTAACGATGTGCGCTGAGAGTCGGGACGCAAGTTCAGGGAGTGAGTGTTTAAAGAAATGAACACAACATAATACAAAAATAAGAAACACAGACAACGCACATAACTGACACAGGAACAGAAACAATGATGCCTGGGGAAGGAACCAAAGGGAGTGACATGGTAGGGAAGGTATACCCTGATGAAGACAGCTTGCCTGTCGAAACGTTGGACATAAAATCTTTTTTGCATCTGAGCTCCTAGAGAGTGCAGCTCTTCTTTATTTTCAAGTTTTCCACTCTGCTAGCCAGCTCCTCGCCTATATAGGTGTGTGTTTCTTTTTCTTCTAGATGGTAGGGAAGGTAATCAGGGAAGTGATGGAGTCCAGGTGAGTCTGATGACTCGCAGTTGCGTGTAACGATGGTGACAGGTGTGCGCCATAATGAGCTGCCTGGTGACCTACAGGCCGTAGAGGGAGCACTTGTGACAACCATCATGTACAGTGCCTTCAGAAAGTATTCACACCCCTTGACTTTTTCCACATATTGTTGTGTTACAAAGTTGGATTAAAATGTATTTATTTGTTATTTTTTGTCAACAATCTACACAACATACTCAATAAAATTTTTTTTTACGGAAAATAAGACACTAAGTCAAAACTGTAAATAGGCCATTCAGGAACATTCAATGTTGTCTTGGTGAACAAATCCAGTGTATATTTGGCCTTGTGTTTTAGCTAACTGTCCTGCTGAAAGGTAAATATTTTTCCCAGTGTCTATTGGAAAGCAGACTGAACCAGATTTCCTCTAGTCTTTTGCCTGTGCTTAGTTCTATTACATTTATTTTTATCCTAAAAAACTCCCTAGTCTTTGCCAAAGACAAGCATACACATGACATCATGCAGCCACCAACATGCTTCAAATTATGAAGAATGTTACTTAGTGATGTGTTGTGTTAGATTTGCCCCAAACATAACACTATTGCATGTATCAGGACCAAATGTTTATTTCTTTGCCACATTTTTTGTAGTATTACTTTAGTGCCTTATTGGAAACAGGATGCATGTTTTGGCATATTTTTATTCTGTACAGACTTCCTTCTTTTCACTCTGTCATTCATGTTAGTATTGTGGAGTAAGTGCAATGTTGTTGATCCATCCTCAGTTGTCTCCTATCACAGCCATTAAAACCAACTGTTTTAAAATCCCCATTGGCCTCATGACGAAATCCCTGAACGTCTTTCTTCTTCTCCGGCAACTGAGTTAGGAAGGGATCCTGTATCTTGGTAGCAACTGGGTGTATTGATACACCATCCAAAGTGTAATTAATAGTTGCACCATACTCAAAGGGATCTTCAATGTATTCCTTTTTTTTCTACCAATAGGGGCCCTTCTTTGCGAACAATTGGAAAACCTCCCTGGTCTTTGTGATTGACTCAACTGAGGGACTGTACATATAACTGTATGTGTGGGGTACAGAGGTGGAGATGTAAAAATTATGTTAAACACTACTATTGCACAGAAAATGAGTCCATGCAACTTATTATGTGACGTTTTTACTCCTGAACTTATTTAGGCTTGCTACAACAAAAGGGGTTGAATACTTATTGACTCAAGACATTTCAGGATCTAATTTTTTATTAATTTGTAAACATTTCTAAAAACATAATTCCAATTTGACATTATGTGTTATTGTGTGTATATCAGTGACACAAAATCTCAAAATAATCATTTTTAAATTCAGGCAGAATTTGGAAAAAGTAAAGGGGTGTGAATACACTGTACATACTGTATATATTTATATTCCGGACACTGACATTGCTAAATTAGTTACTAGATGTACATTAGTTACTATATCCACATTAATAATCATCTGTGCATATGAGGTGACTAAATAGAGTGAAAATGTAATGTCTAATCAGCAAGGTATGCGGGGTTGTTTTTGTGTGTATGTGGGTTTAATGCGAGGTGTGTGTAATACAAGATATGTGTACAATACAATGTTCCTGTGTGTGCAATGCGTAAATGTGTGTGTCCATGTATGAGGTGTGTGTTTGCTCTCCCTAACAAGCTCACACTTACAGCCCAAACCATTGGAGGCAATGTAAGGTGGACTGGAGTCTGGGCTGTGCTGTGTGTGTTTGTGTGTGTAATGCATGGGTCTGACACCTCATGTATGTGTGTTGTGTGCGTGCGTGCGTGCGTGTGTGTTTTTTTGTGTGGTGGTTATGGAAATTGAATGGAGCCTTTCACTTCTACTGCTCGTCTCCCTGGGGGTGAAGGACTGGTTGCCATGGTTATGTTGGATTTCTGCCACTAATGGGTGGGAGTTGTGTAGCTCTGGCAACCTGGCCTGTCTAGGGCGGAATACTTACTGTGTGTGTTTGTGTGCATGTGTGCGCCGCTGGTGTGGTGGAGTGGAGGCGGCATTCTGGGACATGGGAGGTCACATATGTGAAAGCACACGCGTCAGTTAGGGTGCGCACACATTCACGCACGCGGTGACACACACACACATACACACACATAAACGGTAAGTATTTTGTCCCTAGACAGGCCATACATGCATATACTCAAATACAGACCCACCTAGTGTATACATTTACCGACATACTAATACATACACTGTGTGCCTACAAAACTACAGTGAAACAGTGCACCACCCCCTGTACACTAACCACAGACAGTTCTATACAGAAAACGTGTTTCTCCAAACAATGGCAGAAACACCAGTAACACGTTTGACCAAGTTTAGTTAGCTTCGATGTCAATCCAAATTACCCTACAATGTGTTACCCAATACAGCATTAACGTGCAATATGGTCACATTAGGATATGCCAAAAAAGTGGCATGTAGGTACAGTCAATGACATGCATAACACTGAAATAATACTTAGACATTCAGGCAACAATGGAGTATTACAGATATAACACACTTTAATGGGGTATAATGATACCAAATTGTTACATTTTTACAGCATTATTGCAGAGAGAATATCAGTGAAATACATGGAAAGAGTTAAGTTACTACACTGTAAGAAATTAAGTGTTGAATCTACTTTAAAAAAATCTATGTAACAAAATTACACACAGTATTAATGAGTACATGTAATGCCCTATGTTTTTTAATTAAAAAAAATGAATACGTTGTTTGAGTTTACACAAATAAAGTAAGAATTATTATTAGCCATAAAAATGTGTTGGATTTACTCATAATATGATTAACTACTTAGGGAGTAGCGGCGCGCTAGCTGTATTTTCCTTTTATAACGTTTAGGTTACCATCCGAGTGAAATATTATCGCTAATATTAATGAAAGGATAGCTAAGGATGCATTATAAATGGTCTTTGATTTGTTTAGGAAAAGTTTATAGGTATATTTGAACGCGTTCTCTTCACTGGGCGATTCGGCGTTGGATTTTCTGAACATAACGCGCTAACCAAACTGAGATTTATGGATATAATAACGTTTTCTAACAAAAGAACCATTGGATGTCTTCGTTGGAAACTTGGGAAGCTCTCAGCAGAAGTTCTTCGAAAGGTAAGGGATTTATTTTAGCTCTATGGGTTTTGCTGGATATGAATTTATGCTAATGTGGAAAATATGTGGGGTGCTATAAGAAGTGAACTACTTAGGGAGTAGCGGCGTGCTAGCGGGCCACTCCCAACACTACCCGGGTGAAATGCAAGGTGCCAAATTCAAAATCCAAAAGTTGAATTATTAAACATTCATTAATATACAAGTGTTGATTAGTCATCAAAAGCTCTGCTTCTTGGCAATATCACAGCGTTGTCAGATTTCAAAAAGGCTTTACGGCGAAAGCACAACATTTGATTGTTTGAGGATAGCACCTCATATATTTTCCACATTAGCATAAATTCATATCCAGCACAGGTCACACAAAACCCATAGAAGAGCTAAAAAATATCACTTACCTTTCGAATAACTTCTGCTGAGGGCTTCCCAAGTGTCCAACGAAGACATCAAATGGTTCTTTTGTTAGAAAAAGTCATTTATTATATCCATAAATCTCAGTTTGGTTGGCGCGTTATGATCATAAAATCCACCGTTGAGTTGCCCATTGAACCGTGAAGAGAACACGTTCAAATTATACCTATAAACCTTCTACAAACAAATCTAACATCATTTTTAATGTATCCTTAGGTATCCTTTTATGTATATTTACTGTAATACTTCAACCGGACGATAACATGAACAATAGGAAAGGAAAATAAAATGGGGCGCGCTCACAATCTCGCGCCCGTCAAACGTTGTTGACAAAAGTGGTCCCTTCACTACTTCCTCTTCCTATCCGTTCTGCTTAGTGCTAGAGTTTCCAGATACTGTATAAAGACTGTTGACATCTAGTGGAAGCCATAGGTACTGCAGTCTCAGTCCTAGTTAAAATAGAAATGAATAGGCAGCCTGGAGAAAAGGTCATGTACAAAAAAAACTGCAAATCCGGATGGATTTTCCTCGGGTTTTTGCCTGCTATATCAGTTCTGTTATACTCACAGACATTATTTTAACACTTTCAGAAACTTCAGAGTGTTTTCTATCCAATAGTACTAATTATGTGCATATCCTATTTTCTGGGCCTGAGTGGCAGGCATTTTACTTTGGGCACACCAGACTCTCCAAAACCGTCACCTATGCAGCCGCTCCCTAAGAAGTTAAACTTTGACTCTCAACACGAGGTAGAGACGATAAAGTCACCTCCAGGACAATCACTGGTAAGGCTGATTAGCTGTCCTAAGTATCTAGAAAAGTGAACTTAAGTGGGACCATTCTACTACTCTTCTCAAACCACCATAGTACGCTACTCTCATCACCCCACTGGGAACCATAGCTTTCCCTCTTGGGTGAGGATCATAGGCGCCAGACCAGCTTGGCACAGGGCTGACAAATAGCCAGACCCCCCTGCCGGTAACTCTAACGGTAACTCTACAAATGTATACGTCCCAGTTGTCAGGTTTACATCTAAATGTTGTAAAACTTTTAGGATTAAATATGAAACTATTTGTTAGAAGGTGAAATGTGATTTTAGCCTTCTGAGAATTGTTTTTCATGTGAAGTTTTACCAAGTCATTAACCACAACCACTTGAGCACAGACATTGTGGCAACGGGATAGAACCGCCCTCCAAGGCGAGTACTTATAAAGGACACCTAACAAAATGTAATGTACATTAGACCAGCGGAACCGACATTGTAAGCTGAAAGACACGAACTGGTTAGAAACTCTGCAACTTTCAACAGAGAAGAAGAAAATCTCTTTAGACCAGACAGCGTGGAGAGGTGGCTACACGGCTGAGAAATGGTTTAAAACTAAAGTCCAGCATACGTGCAGCGCGAGCTGAATACGTTACGAAATGGTTTAAAGGTCTGCAATACCAGAAAATGGTAAGACCCTCTGAAACTCTCTCTCGAAGAATAAGAAGACTACACAGGAACATTCAGTCTTCAGCTGTTTATGCACTGTTAGCCTAGGAAACTCGACCGAAGACGAGAGACAAAGAACAATTTCCTCTCACCATAATAGGTATCTCTAGGGCATCTATTCTAAACAAACAGAGTGAAGGACAAGGTCTGCTGAACACCGCATGGTACACTTCTGGAAGATCCGTTCTAACAGACACTCAGAGACCAAGAAGCTACGACTACGAAGGACATGCTGACTTCTGGTGGACAACCAGAGACTACACAACCAGAGACTTCTGTCGAACTATTCCACAGATAAATCAATCAATGTGTAATCTATCCTTTCTGTGTGTTTATGTAATTCTGTGTGATTATTTAGTTAGTTAGTAAATAAATAATAAAGTCAATTTGTGTACGCTGATTCATCATGGAGACTATGGTCCGTGCAGATTTATAGGATATTACGACATTCAGAATGAGACTAAAATAGGAGCAAATGATTGATTGATGACGGATAGTATATCGAGATATTCTGATATTTTTTTGTTAATTTGGGAAATGGTAACTGATTAAATATACTTTTCCCGTGGTGCCCCAGATTACTACTTAATTAATTGTTATATGATTAATTGCGTAATGATTGAACATAGTATGTAATTATTCGATGAATAGCCGTCATCGCATTAATGACAGAAGCGTCTTCCAGACTGAATGGAAGTAGAATAAACTCTGTAGTTCTGTTCAGGACTTACAGGACATGTCACCGGATATCGGACGACTGCAGAGGAGAACAACAGTAGATGACGGGTGGGGACCCCTTTTGGACAAAAAGGACCAACTCCCTTTCCAAGGTGGCCTGGTTCCAACAGAAATACACAAAGAACCAAGACATTTCACGTAAATACATTCATGATTTCTTACTCAGAGGGCGGCGGTGCAAAGTGTGTAAAGTATATAATTACTGTGAGAGTAGTTTCTAAATGTATCAAAGTATTATGTCTCTGTCCCTCTCTCTCTCTTGCCCTCTCCATGTCTTTCGTAAAAAGCAGCCATATTGTGTCAGTCCGCTAGGGACCTGTTTCTAATGTATTAAGCGTGTACTGTATGTATATCCTGTGTTACCATTTAGTTAGCTAGTAAATAAATAATTAAACCAATTTGTGTGGTACTGAATCATAAGTAAGGCTTGGGTTTTTGCAGTTGCAGGAGGTTACGACTGTTCAGAATGTTGATATGATACGAGGTTATGATTAACAATAAGTTGACTGTTTATGGATGTGATAGGTATTCGGGAGATGGTAACTCTTTAAAGAACCGCTCTTGTGGTTCCCCAAATCCTAATGAGTTAATTGTTACATGATTAATTTAAATCGGGTAACAATTAAACATAGTTAGTTGATTAGATAGTAAATAACAGTCGTCATTATAATGAAAGTAAAGTCACAGCATTTCTTACCAGCTAATGGTGATTTGTAGTGATGGTGAGTTGATAACTCAGATTATGAGCCCAGCAAGTGTAGCGACAGAGGTATGTAGTACTCGCAGATGTCCATGGCAAGGCGCAAGAGAGCTATAAACCATACTGTTTTTTGCCCCAAAAAACAAAACTTAAACCCTAATCCTAGGTCTATCCCTTAAAAAAGTTAGGTCTAACACCTATTTTAAGCTTAACTAAGAGTATTTAAAAAAAAAAAAAAATCACCTTTATTTAACCAGGTAGGCTAGTTGAGAACAAGCTCTCATTTACAAATGCGACTTGGCCAAGATAAAGCACAGCAGTTTGACACATACAACAACAAAGAGTTACACATGGAATAAACAGACATACAGTCAATAATACAGTAGAAAAAAGAAAAAAAGTCTATATACAGTGAGTGCAAATGAGGTAAGATAAGGGAGATGGTCGGAGACCATGCCGACCACAAGTCCATGGATCCGGAAGACGTGCTGCACCATGAGCTGAGCCGTCTCCTTGGCTGAGGGTAACTTGGGAAGGGGAATAAAATGGCGGCTTCAGGATCGTAGCATTGCCATCTGATGGAGGATGACCAGTAACAAAGTATAGGGATATATGGGACCAGGGGCGTTGAGGAACAAGGAGTGGTTGAAGAAGGTCAGTCGGAGCTTGCCGCAGAGTTTTATTTTGTGCACACACAGTGCAGGCTGCTATGAATGCGGAGACATCAGGAACCATGGAAGGCCACCAAAAGCGTCATCGGATGAAAGCCAGGGTTCGACGAGAGCCTGGATGGCATGTCAGTCTCGAGGAATGTGTCCATTCCAGGACCGGGGAATGGGCAGAGTCCGGGACAAACATCTTTCAGCAGGGGTAAGAAGATGGGAGAGTGAAGTGCAGGGGTGCAGCTTTTGGTCCTGGGCAGAATGTTGGGACAGGACGGCTCCCACTCCGACACCTGAGGCGTCAATCTCCACCACAAACTGACCGAACGGGTCCAGATGGATTAAGCTGAGGTCCGAGAACTTGTCGGACGTGCTCTTGAGCTGAACGGGAAAAGACAAAGATGACGTCCAGGTACACAAACACGAACCAGTTCAGCATGTCCCGGAGCACATCGTTGACCAGGGCCTGGAACACATCTGGAGAGTTTGTCAGTCCAAATGCCATAACCAAGTACTCATAGTGCCCGCTAGCCGTGTTAAAAGCTGTCTTCCACTCATCTCCTTCCCGTATCCGAACCAGATGGTAGGCGTTCCGAATGTCCAACTTTGAGAAGACGGTCACTCCCCGAAGAGGTTTGAAAGCCAAGGAGATGAGTGGTAGAGGGTAATGTTTTTTAACCGTGATGTCATTAAGGCCCTGGTAGTCGATACACGGGTGCAGGTATTTTTCCTTCTTCTCCACAAAGAAAAACCCTGCGCCGGCAGGGAATGCAGATGGACGAATACTCCCTGCAGTGAGAGAGTCCTCAATGTACTCTGGATCCAACAGGGAGTAAAGCTATCCCCAAGGTGGTGTAGTGCCCGGGTGTAGGTCAATGGCGCAGTCGTATGTCAATGTGGAGGGAGAGACGTAGCGCAGGTCTTGTTGAAGACCTCCCGGAGGTTCAGGTACTCCGCAGGAATGGCGGAGAGATCCGAGGCTTCTCCCAAGCCTGCAGGAAGACGTCCCGGGGCAGGCTGTGCCGACTTAAGATACTGCCTGGGGCAGAACGGGCTCCAACCCACGATAGAACCAGTAGCCCATTCGATCAGGGGATTGTGCTTCTGGAGCCATGAATACCCCAAAACCACGGGTACATGGGGAGATTCTATGAGCAGGTTGATAGAAACCGTATTGCGGGTGACTCTGCCAATAGAGCGCCCATCCAGCACTCTGACATCCATGGGAATGGAGAGTGGTTGAGTAGAGATTCCCAGCTCCGACACCAAAGTAGCGTCGATAAAGCTCTTGTTGGTCCCAGAGTCAATGAGCACCCGGAGAAATTTGGCTTGATCACCCCACAACATAGTGGCATGGAGAGGGCTACGAGTAATGGGAGATTGGAAAATCCCCGTACGGCTCACCAGAGTATTCGTACCTACTGATGAGTCTGGTCTTTTTAATGGACAGGTGGAAATATAATTTCATGTAGTACCGCAATACAGACAGATCGTTCGTCCAGAGACAATCTAGCTCTTCCCAGTAGCTTGGGCTCTGGAGGAGGTGAGTCGACCACCTTAGGTGATTCCCGTGGGCACTTGGGTGACCTCGGATTCTCTCGGTAAGGTGGACGTTGGGAAGGTGAGTCGACCGCCCTCTGTGATTCCTATGGGCACTCGGGTGACCTCGGATTCTCTCGGTAAGGTGGACGTTGGGAACTTCCGTGATTCCTCGGAGGTGAGGTGGAAGCAGGGGACGAGCGACCAGACCACCTCTCTCTCCTACGTTCCCGTAGCCGTCCATCGATCCGTAGGGTCAAGGCGATGAGGGAGTCGAGGTCCATGGGAAGCCCCCGCGCTGCGACCTCACTTAACCTCCTCCGATTATCAAAAAGAGATTACGGGTTCGAGACACTATCAGCGGCCAAGGTTTGAAAATCTACCACATAGTCTGCCAGACCATGTGAGTTTTGACGCAGTTGGAATAGCTTCCGAGCAGCCTCTCTCCCAGACAACAGAGAATCGAACACCTTCCTAATCTCCGCCACAAATTCTTCCAGACTGAGGCAAACGGTGGATTGTTGCTCCCACACCGCTGTCCCCCAGTCGAGAGCCCCAGCAATGCATTGAAAGTGCGGTTCGGGCATTCGGCGAAGAGCCGTATCATCCAATGGTGTCTCCTTGGGAGGAGACAGCGTTGCGGAGCTGGTCTGAGTCTGCTGGGTCAGTCATGGCCAGTTCGTACTATCAAGGCTCATGCTAAGACCCAGATGCGGACACAAGAGGTGGATAGTACGAGTCTCAGAGTTTATTATAGTACAAGAGGCAGGCTAAAGGTAAGTCAAGGTGGGCAAAGAGTCGTAATCCAAATCAGTCAGGCAGGTACAGGACAGCAGCCAGGGTCAGGACAGACAGAAAGGTCAGAACTGGGAAGACTAGGAAAAACTAAAACTAGAGCACAGTAAACACAGGAATACGCTGGTAGGACTTTACAGGACAAGACGAACTGGCATCAGACAAAAAGAAAATGCAGGTATAAATACACAGGGGATAATGGGGGGAGATGGAAAACACCTGGTGGGGGATGGAGACAAGCTCAAAGACATTTGAAACAGATCAGGGTGTGACACACACTGTATAACCTCAAAAACATGTTTAACTATGTATGATTACTATAATGTTTATATCATAGATGCTCAGTACTGGGGTAATGTAACCAATTTGAGAGTGGTTAAATTACCCCAGGCCCATCCCTCAGCTATTTACCAAAACACAGGCGGTGTGCCTGCTTTGTTATTGTTTCAATAAAATATTCTAGCTTTAAGGGGTTGTTAGCTTGGAAGATAATGTTAGCCATGTAAAGACATAGTGTTTTTGGTTTACCCAAACGGCCAGTGTGGTCAGTTTGATTGTTTATTGTTATGCTATAAATTGTTATTTTATTGTTGTAAGTGATACAATGAATTACTACTATACACTTATTAAGTGACCTTAGGTATAGAAAAGGTTTGATGGTCTGATCAACACATTGTTTAAAAAGGTACTGTAATTGCTAAATATTTTCAATAGATGGCAGCATAACAGCAAGAAGCATAATAACAAATTCACAAGACTAGTTTCCAGTTAAAGGCTACGAGCAGCAATGTGATTGACATAAAATAGCATGCAACCAAAGACTATGTGTCCCATGAATTTCTAAAATGGTCACTCACTACTTTTATTTATTTATATATATTTATATACAGTACCAGTCAAAAGTTTGGACACACCTACTCATTCCAGGGTTTCCTTATTTTTACTATTTTCTACATTGTAGAATAATAGTGAAGATAACAAAACGATGAAATAACACATATGGAATCATGTAGTAACCAAAAAAGTGTTAAACAAATAAATATACACTACCAGTCAAAAGTTTAGGGTCACTTAGAAATGTCCTTGTTTTTGAAAGAAAAACCCATTTTTGGCCATTAAAATAACATCAAATTGATCAGAAATACAGTGTAGACATTGTTAATGTTGTAAATGACTATTGTAGCTGGAAACGGCAGATTTTTCATGGATTATATACATAGGCGTACAGAGGCCCATTATCAGCAACAATCACTCCTGTGTTCCAATGGCACGTTGTGTTAGCTAATCCAAGTTATAATTTAAAAAGACTAATTGATCATAACCCTAACCCTAACCCTTTTTCAATTATGTTAGCACAGTTTAAAACTATTGTACTGATTAAAGAATGAATAAAACTGGCCTTCTTTAGACTAGCTGGGTATCAGGAGCAAAATGGCCAGAAACAAAGACCTTTCCTCTGAAACTCATCAGTCTATACTTGTTCTGAGAAATGAAGGCTATTCCATGCGAGAAATTGCCAAGAATCTGAAGATCTCGTACAACACTGTGTACTACTCCCTTCACAGAACAGAGAAAACTGGCTCTAACCAGAATAGAAAGAGGAGTGGGAGGCCCCGGTGCACAACTGAGCAAGAGGACAAGTACATTAGAGTGTCTAGTTTGAGAAACAGACGCCTCACATGTCCTCAACTGGCAGCTTCATTAAATAGTACCCACAAAACACCAGTGTCAACGCCAACAGTGAAGAGGCGACTCCGGGATGCTGGCCTCCTAAGGCAGAGTTGCAAAGATAAGCCATATCTCCGATTGGCCAATAAAAATAAAAGATTAAGATGGGCAAAAGAACACAGACACTGGACAGAGGAAGATTAAAACTTAATTTGTGGAATTTCTTTCCCTCTTAATGCGTTTGAGCCAATCAATTTTGTTGTGACAAGGTAGGGGTGGAATACAGAAGATAGTCCTATATGTTAAAAGACCAAGTCCATATTATGGCAAGAACAGCTCAAATAAGCAAAGAGAAACGACAGTCCATCATTACTTTAAGTTTAGTAACATGAGGTCATGTGTAAACAGTTTGTATTATCCTTTTATGATATTGCATTTCTTTTGTGATATTGCATTCTCGTTATGCCATGTTTATTTTGTTCATTTTGTACCTTGAATGTTTTTTTGTTTCCCCCCAAGTGTTTTTACTTGATCAATTACATATGGTAACGAATTTATTCACTTCCTGAACTTGTGTAAGTGCCGTACATGTTCCCAATAAGCGTGGTAAAAATCTGTTGTTAATTTGTTTACTTTTAAATATTATTGTATCTGGTCAAACACCATTATTTCCAAAAGTTTACTAAAGGTTTGTAACAGGCCGATTGGTCGGCTGTTTGAGCCAGTAAGGGGGCTTTACTATTCTTGGGTAGCAGAATGACTTTTGCTTCCCTCCAGCCCCGAGGACACACACTTCCCTGTAGGCTTAGAATATCATCCGCTATCATCCTCAGTAATTTTGCATCCAAGTTTTCAGACCCAGGTGGCTTGTCATTGTTGATAGACAACACATTTTCACCTCTTCCACACTCACTTTACGTAATTCAAAATTACGATGCTTGTCTTTCATAATTTGGTCAGTTATGCATGGATGTGTAGGTTCAGAATTTGAGTGGGTTTTGTGATGAATTAGCCATCTGATTCAATGAATGATGGAGCCGAGTTTGCCTTTTTGCCCAAAATGTAATTTAATGAGCAGTCCAAATGACTGCTTTTTGCGGTTCTAGTGTGGGTTTTATGGTAAAGACATGTCATTTAATTGTAAAAATGTATGACCTTTTAATGTGGCATGAAAACAACCAGTTATGATGTTTTCATCTGATCGTCAAACAAATCACTTCAAAAAGTAGGTTACCTTCGCACATTCATCCAAAATAGCATCTGAGAGAGTGAAACAGCACCCCTCTGTTTTACTATATGTATCCCATGTATCTGATCTGGTCTGGAATGACATGCCATACTCCTTCAATCCAGACAGCATCAGATCCTTGGGGCACACCTACTGAGACAAAGGGGCACTGTTTCGCTCGTTGGATTCTTTATCTGAGATTGATTAATCTTTCTGTCGGCGTGCATCTCGATCAAATAAATTATAAATATTTAAGTTTAACGCCGGCCCTGCACATTCCGTGGATGTTTTTAGTACATTCTTTGGATGTTGTGTCATGGTCCACTGGAGGTTTTTGTCTAGTTCCTGTCTTGTTCCTAGCATATCACCTGATGGTTGCAAAGAAACCATCTCACCCCCAAAAAAAGTTAAACCCATGGAACCCTAGTTTCTTTACACATCACCCCTTGTGACTGTTGCCAAGCACATCAAGGCCCTGATTGGTGAACCACTGATCCATTCAAAGGTCTTTGTCTGTTGGCCAACATACAAACAGTGCTTTTAACATAGTCTTTTCATCTTACATATTTGACAATATTGTGTATGTTTATTTAAACAGTCATTATTATTTCATATGTCCTAACCTGGGATTTGAACTCACAACTTCTTGTTTCACAGCATACCGATTTTCCTGCTACACCACCATGTCTGTGTCAATGACTGGTGTCGCCTGTATTCCTACACTTTGCACTTCAAAGTAAATCTCAGCTTTGTTAAAAAATACACTCGAGAATATAATTATATTTATCATAGTGATTCAGGAGGAACATTAAAACAGAGTAATATGTACCACCAACATTAGATAACTATACAGAAAATCCTAAAATTGTTGAAATTAGTATCAATCAATCAGCCGATGTCACAAAGTGCTGTACAGAAACCCAGCCTAAAACCACAAACATCAAGCAATGCAGATGTAGAAGCATGGTGGCTAGGAAAAACTCACTAGAATGCAGGAACCTAGGAAGAAACCTAGAGAGGAATTAGGCTCTGAGGGGTGGCCAGTCCTCTTCTGGCTGTGCCGGGTGGAGATTATAACAGAACATGGCCAAGATGTTCAAATGTTCATAGATGACCAGCAGGGTCAAATAATAACAATCACAATGGTTGTAGAGGGTCCAACAGGTCAGCACCTCAGGAGTAAATGTCAGTTGGCTTTTCATAGCTGATCATTCAGACTTAGAGACAGCAGGTGCGGTAGAGAGAGAGAGTCTAAAACAGCAGGTGCGGGACAAGGTAGCACATCCGGTGAACAGGTCAGGGAGAGAGAGAACATTAAATCAATGATGAGAGAATAGTCAGATTAACTGAAAACTAAAATAGCAGTGCAGACCTATTATTCAGTAGGTCAGTGGTTACCAACCGGCCTATCACAATCGACTGGTCAATCTTCCAGGCATTCCTAGTCAATCATGAAACATTTCTGTAGAAAAGCGAATAATAATGGCTTGCACTCCTTTTCTTCGTGTTGCGCTATTGGCGGTAGGTGCAATTGATTCATAAACCAGGTAGGTAGGCAAAGTGTTCCCATTTTGAACCATTTAAACGGCACCGACCGCCACTGACATACGCATACCGACGCCACACACACTTTTTATTTAAATTGTATTTAACATTTATTTAAACAGGGAGTCATACTGAGATTAAAAAGAAAGCCCTGTATACATTACAATAAAAACAGAATAATAAAACATACACATGTGCATAAAACAATATAATTAAGCACACAATAACAATACATATATTTAATAAAGCAATCATATTCAACTACACAGAGGTCCTATATCAATCATTTTAACTGAAAATTGTTCCACAAATTAGGGTAAAAAAAAGTTTTATTTTTTTTATTTAACCTTTAACTAGGCAAGTCAGTTAAGATTTTTATTTTATTTACAATGACATCCTACCCTGGCCAAACCCTAACGACGCTGGGCCAATTGTGCTCCACCCTGTGGGACTTCCAATCACCGCCAGTTGCGATACAGCCTGGAAACGAACCAGTGATTCCACGAGTAGACGTGACAGGCCTGCTACACCGAGGTGTCACAAGAATACGAAACGGTGTAATCTGAATAGGGATGAATGTTAATAATGTTTCCTATGTCATTAATATACAAGGTGAACAATAATGGACCTAAAATCGAAACCTGAGGAACACCTTTTTGAATCTCAAGAAATTCAGGTTTAACCCATCTGTCAAGATGTCCTGAGTTCTGTCACTAAAATACCTGAAACCATAAACAGGCTGTATATCCCAGGCCTATTTTTGATAACTTCTTCAGCAAAACAGAATGATCAACAGTGTCGAACGTGTGTGTGTGTGTGTGAACCACTGAATCGTGTGTGTGTGAACCACTGTCAACAGTGCTCGGTGCTTTCAAGCCTGAAAGATGGCGGATTGAACACAGCTATGTAGACCACCTCAAGATAAAAACGTAATACTCAATATCGGTCAGTTAGACTAAATATTAACACTACACAATCTGGTGGGTAATAACCTTCAATCTGGATAACAACACAAAGCAAATCAGAAAATTATCGACAAATATTACGAAAACAAGCAACACCCAAACATGACGGAGAGGGGAACCTATTTCAGAACGAAAATGTGACTCTTCTACAGACACAGACTATTTAATATTTTCACCCCCGGGAATGGTAAAGGTCCGAACCGATCTGTTTAAAATCAATAAATGACCAATTGGGCATACTTGAACTGGTCAGTAAGGATATAAAAGACTTGAAGGCAAGCCTCGAGATGAGTGACGAAAAGCTGCGACATTGGAAAAAGACACAAACAAGCTAAAAGGGACAGTCAATAAGATTGAAACCGAAGTTAATGAAATTAAAAAGGAGAACATCGTTCTGAGAGAAGCCTTACTTGAAATACAAACTAGATCCATGAGAGAGAATCTGGTACCTACAGGTATCCAAGAGAAAGAAGAAGATCCTGAATCTGTAGTTAGAGAGTTCCTCCTTACAGCGCTTCAGATCCCGTGCGAAGCTATCGACAAAATCCAACCCGAACGTGTACACCGCTTCGGACAGAGAGGGCAGAGGTATGAATGCCCAATCGTTGCCAAATATGCTTTCTTTATGGACAAATAATGGTTAAAAGCCTAGGTAAAAGACTTGCTGGCGCGAAAATAGGCATGAATAACCAGTTCCCGAAGAAAATTGCAGAACGGCGCAAAGTTCTGTATCCAATTTTCAAGGAAAATAGATTGAAAGGGAAACACGTAGCTCTCGTGGTCGATAAACTGTATATTGATAACCAGTTGTTCAGAGACACAAAGACTACTCTATGGCTATGCTAAAAATTACAAAGTTCTCATAGAGGAGGCAAATAATGAAACACACAGTTCTAGCCCTGTTATGGATTGTAATAATACAACAACAAAAAATATAGATTTTCTATCTATCTTCAAATATAACTAATTGGAACACAAAAGCACTCATTCAACATGGTGGAGATAAAAACACAGTAAACAGAAGGCCCAGTATGTATTGAGATGGATGGTGTGGTGTGTGTTTTTTGGTGTTGAGTGAGAAAGGAAATGGTTGCATATCCCAGAACCAATGCATTTCTGTGAGCAGGGGTTGTGAGAGAGCTTTCAATGTTGTGCAGATGAGGGATATACATTTTTATTATGAATTATTTATTTATTGTCCTATAGAGGTGGAACACATCTAATTTATTTATTTTCCTATCATAGGAAACTGAATTTAAAAAATAAATTATACATCTAAATTATTTATTTATGGTCCTATATTGATGGAACGGTCCACAACCCTATACCCTAGACACCCACCTGAACGACCCAGATACTAAGAAGAAGTCCCTATCTGTTTTATGGGCCTGCTGTAAGCAGACTGTATGCAGCCAAAAGGCTGTCAGAGACCTTCTAGAGCAGCACGGCCCCCTCAAGATTCTGAGCCCCTTTGCCAGGGTTGGTCCTGCGAAGCAAAAGCCCCTTGATGGGAAAGCATAATATACAAGGAAATTCTCAAAGCTGCAAAGGAGAACCTTGACAACCTTGTACCTAGCCGGTGGGGATTCCGGTGTTGTGCCCCCACCAGGGTAGTGGCAGTGCTGGCAACACTAGCTGCAGTAACCCATGGGGAGGGGGTCACCCTCGGACATTCAGAGAGTGGGCATATTATTGTGGCCCTGGTGGAACAAAGCAAAGGTCTGACTGCACGGAGATGCTTGGGAATATGGTCACTACAGGGGACTATGTTGTGGATGTTTCAGGGGAAGGGGGTATATCTGACCTGCATCATCTAGGATGTGACAATGGTTAATCAAATCTCCCATTTGGGCTCAGTTCTGCAGGCCTTTTCATACAGCTGCAACTGTATATGCATTTGTAAATCAAGACCTTTCTTGAGTTGGGCTCTGGGATGGTGCAACTGTTGAGAATCTGAGTCTATAGTTGTTGTGGGGGAAAGGGGTTTGAGTGTGTGTGTGTGTGTGTGTGTGTGTGTGTGTATCCCACAACTGTTGCGAGGGAGTGAAATCTGTTAGGGACAATATAGGATGATTCACAATAATTGTTTGGTAATATAATAATTGCTTGCCATACCGTAATTTTGGTAATGGCGAGACTGGTGAGAAGAAAAAATCCTTTGCATAAATTGCCTACATTACTACAAATATTAATAGCTATTTACGGAAAATAAGATAAACAGGATTTTTAAAATTTATATATATATTTTTTTTATGGCTATATATAATACAAATAGAGGTGAGGGCGATGTAAATGCATTTGGCGGTTGTTCTGCTTCTGTTCTGTGGGTGGCACTGTGTGCTCTTTTCGAAGGATAGGTCCCGGAGCTATAGGATCCGTGAGCTATAGGATCCGTGGGGTTGGGGGTGGTATGCAGGGCATTGGGATGACTACCCAACTCGGGATGAGGAGGGGTTTTAACGGGTGGAATAGTGGGGACCAATTGGAGGTTTACTTATTAGCAATGCAAACATCATGGTACAGCTATATCATCATGTTACTTTTTAATGGTACGTTTACAAACATATATTTTGATAAATAGAATTTAAACTTGTGTCTCATTATGGTAAGTGGTGAAAAAAGTATAGCTAGAATTGTAATGGCTTAGCAGATAATAAGAAAAGGCGATCAGTATTTACCTGGCTAAAAGAGAAGGAATATAATATCTATTGTTTACAGGAAACTCATTCAACAATTTTAGAAGAAGTTTTGTGGAAAAAGGACTGGGGGGGCGAAATATATTTATCCCATGGGCAAAGAAATTCAAAAGGGGTGATAATATTAATTAACAGTAATTTTGACCCAAATGTGCAAATTGTCCAAACAGATCATCAAGGTAGATGGATCATTTTAAATATGTTATTGGACAATAAACGGATATGGCTTATTAACCTATACGGTCCAAATAATGATGATCCAAGCTTCTTTGAAAATATATATAAGAATATATCAACTCTACAAGCAACACTAGACTATTATTATGGTGGGGGATTTTAATACGGTTTTAAATCCCTTAATGGACCGTAAAGGAAATCACACTACAAACCATCACTCGCAGGCACTTAAGGAAATCATAAATGTCATGGATATATTGGAATTAATGGATATATGGAGGCTTAAATACCCTGACCTAGTGAGATATACATGGCAGAGGCTTAATCAAGCTAGTTGTGTTGATTACTGTTATACTCACATACATATTAACACTCTTAGAAACTTCAGAGTGTTTCCTATCCAATAGTACTAATTATGTGCATATCCTATTTTCTGGGCCTGAGTGGCAGGCATTTTATTATGGGCACGCCAGACTCTCCAAAACCGTCACCTATGCAGCCGCTCCCTAAGAAGTTAAGCTGCAGCTGGCCCAGAACAGAGTGGCACGTTTTGCTCTTCATTGTAATCAGAGGGCTAATATCAATACTATGCATGCTAGTCTCTCTTAGCTAAGAGTTAGTCTCTCTTGGCTAAAGGCTAACTGCATCGCTTCTTGTTTTTATAAGAAACATTAATGTGTTGGAAATTCCAAATTGTTTGCAGAGTCAACTTACACACAGCATTGACACACACACTTACCCCGCAGATAGCCACTTAGCACAGGTACTCCTCTGTCTTCCATCTGTTTTCCATAAACAAGCGCTGTAACATGAAATATGGCTGTGTGGGAACCTTAACCCTAACCCTATTAATAGCCTAAAAATAAAAAATTTATAAATGTAACGTATTTCTCTAAAACCAAACGAGTGAGTCTTGCTTCCAACAAAACTGTTTTTGCAAAGAACTCAATCTGAGATATCAAATAAAATTTTATTTGTCACATGCGCCAAATACAACAGGTGTAGACCTTACAGTGAAATGCTTACTTACAAGCCCTTAACCAACAATGCTTGAGATGTTAATAAAAAATTATGTAAAAAGTGCAATGTAAAAAACTGAAAAATAGCTAAGAAATGTAACAAATAATTAAACAGCAGCAGTAAAATAAAAAGTGAGGCTATATAAAGCAGGTACCGGTACAGAGTCAATGTGCGGGGGCACCGGCTAGTCAAGGTAATTGAGGTAATATGTACATGTAGGTAGAGTTAGTGACTATCCATAGATTATAAACAGCAGCGTAAAAGAGAGGTCTGGGTAGCCCTTTGATTAGCTGTTCAGAGGTCTTATGGCTTGGGGGTAAAAGCTGTTAAGAAGTCTTTTGGACCTAGACTTGGCACTCCGGTAGCGCTTGCCGTGCGGTAGCAGAGAGAACAGTCTATGACTAGAGTGGCTGGAGTCTTTGACAATTTGTAGGGCCTTCCTCTGACACCGCCTGGTATACAGGTCCTGGATGGCAGGAAGCTTGGCCCCAGTGATGTACTGGGCTGTACACACTTCCCTCTGTAGTGCCTTGCTTTCAGGGGTCGAGCAGTTGCCGTACAAGGCAGTGATGCAAACAGTCAGGATGCTCTCGATGGCGCAGCTGTAGAACCTTTTGAGGATCTGAGGACCCATGACAAATCTTTTCAGTCTCCTGAGGGGTAATAGGCTTTGTCATGCCCTCTTTAGGACTGTCTTAGTGTGTTTGGACCATGATAGTTTGTTGGTGATGTGGACACCAGGGAACTTGAAGCTCTCAACCTGTTCCACTACAGCCCCGTCAATGAGAATGGGGGGGTGCTCTGTCCTCCTTTTCCTGTAGTCCACAATCATCTCCTTTGTCTTGATCACATTGAGGGAGAGGTTGTTGTCCTGGTACCACACTGCCAGGTTTCTGACTTCCTCCCTATAGGCTGTCTCATCGTTGTCAGTGATCAGGCCTACCACTGTTGTGTCATTGGCAAACTGGATGATGGTGTTGGAGTTGTGCCTGGCCATGCAGGATCGGCATGGCTGATGTGTTGTTCCCTCCCCTTACCACCTGGGGGGGCCCGTCAGGAAATCTTGGATCCAGTTGAAGAGTCATCATCTGTGGATCTGTTGGTGCGGTATGCAAATTGGAGTGGGTCTATGGTTTCTGGGATAATGGTGTTGATGTGAGTCATGATCAGCCTTTCAAAGAACTTCATGGCTACAGACATGAGTCCTACAGGTCGGTAGTCATTTAGGCAGGCTACCTTAGTGTTGTTGGGCACAGGGACTATGATGGTCTGCTTGAAACATGTTGGTTTTACAGACTCAGTCAGGGACTAGTTGAAAATGTCACTGAAGACACTTGCCAGTTGGTCAGCGAATGCTTGGAGTACACGTCCTGGTAATCCGTCTAGCCCTGCGGCCTTGTGAATGTTTTGTTCTGTTTAAAGGTCTTACTCACATCGGCTATGGAGAGCGTGATCACACAGTCGTCCGGAACAGATGGTGCTCTCATGCATGTTTCAGTGTTACTTGCCTCAAAGCGAGCATAAAAGTAATTTAGCTCGTCTGGTAGGTTTGTGTCACTGGGCAGCTCGCGACTGTGCTTCCCTTTGTAGTCTGTAATAGTTTGCAAGCACTGCCACATCCGACGAGCGTCGGAGCCTGTGTAGTACGATTCAATCTTAGTCCTGTATTGATGCTTTGCCTGTTTGATGGTTCGTCGGAGGGTATAGCAGGATTTCTTAAAAACTTCCTGGTCAGAGTCCCACTCCTTGAAAGCGGCAGCTCTACCCTTAGCTCAGTGCGGATGTTGCCTGTAATCCATGGCTTCTGGTTAGGTTATGTACGTACGGTCACTGTGGGGACGACGTTATCGATGCACTTATTGATGAAGCCAGTGACTGATGTGGTGTACTCCTCAATGCCATCGAAAGAATCCCGGAACATATTCCAGTCTGTGCTAGCAAAACTGTTCTTCATCTGTTTCATCTGACCACTTTCTTATTGACCGAGTCACTGGTTCTTTCTGCTTTAGTTTTTGCTTGTAAGCAGTAATCAGGAGGATTGAATTATGGTCAGATTTGCCAAATGGAGGGAGATCTTTGTACATGTCTCTGTGTGTGGAGTAAAGGTGGTTTAGAGTTTTTTTCCCTTTGGTTGCACATTGAACGTGCTGGTAGAGATCAGGTAAAATGGATTTGAGTTTCCCTGCATTAAAGTTCCCAGGCCACTAGGATGACCATTGTCCTGTTTGCTTATGGCCATATACAGCTCATTGAGTGCGGTCTTAGTGACAGCATCGGTCTGCTATAGACAGCCTCGAAGAATATACAGTGAGCACCATAATTCATTGGACAGTGACAATTTTTTTGTAATTTTGGTTCTGTACTCTAGCACTTTGAGTTTGAAAGGATACAATGACAATGAGGGTGAAGTGCAGACTGTCAGCTTTAAATTGAGGGTATTGTCAAACATCGTTTAGAAATTATAGAACTATAACTATTATAGACTCTCCAAAACCGTCACCTCGGGAGCCGCTCCCTAAGAAGTTAAAATGCATCCTTAGCTATCCTTTTATGAATATTAGCAATAATATTTCACTCGGATGGTCACCTAAACGTTATATAACTAAAATAAAGTTAATTAATAAAACAAAAGAAAACTAAAATACGACTAAAAGGACTGTGACTGACAAAAACTAGAGAGTTTTGGTCGACCGATAAGAACTAAAACTAAGGATGAAATTATTAAAATGAGACTAAGACTAAAAAGTATTTTAGTCATTAAGACTAAAACTAAATCTAAAATAGGTGATGAAATTAACACTACTGCTTGGCTAGATGTTTTGGGCTCTCGCCCCACACCCAAGGTCTCTGAAAGACCCATGAGCGGAACTGTGCTGAGGTTGAAGCTGCTTGGCTGGGACTGAGCAGTGAGGTGAAATTGAAGCTGTTTCAATGCGGTTAGATAAATAGTTGGACAGTGAGAACATTGGGTGGCCTGGAGTCAAGGCTAAGACTGTCTGGGCCAGTGAGTGGAAACTGGAAGAACGTGGGGAGGGAGGGGGTGGAGAGAGAGAGAGAGAGAGGAGGTGACAGAGGGAGAGAGAGGAAAGGAGAGAGAGTGCAGAGAAGACAGGGAGAAAGAGAGTCATTTCTGTACATACACTATCGTTCAAAAGTTTGGGGTCACTTAGAAATGTCCTTGTTTTTGAAAGAAAAGCTAATTCTTTGTCCATTAAAATAACATCAAATTGATCAGAAATACCGTGTAGACATTGTTAATGTTGTAAATGACTTTTGTAGCTGTAAACGGCTGATTTTGTATGGAATATATACATAGGCGTACAGAAGCCCATTATCAGCAACCGTCACTCCTGTGTTCCAATGGCACGTTGTGTTAGTTAACCTCTCCAAAGTAAAATGCCTGTTACTCAGGCCCAGAAGCCAGGATATGCATATAATTAGTTGTATTTGATAGAAAGCACTTTGAAGTTTCTAAAACTGTTAAAAAAATGTCTGTGAGTATAACAGAACTGATAAGGCAGGTGAAAACCAGTGTTTTCAGTTGCTCCTACGAAGAACCTTCGTAGAAGCATCAGCATCATTAAATCTTCGAGCTGTTAGCGCCCCACTGCTCCCTAAGTAGTTAAGATAATGTCTGTGAGTATAACAGAACTGATATAGCAGGCGAAAACCAGAGGAAAATCCATCCGGATTTGCAGTTTCTTTTGTAGATGACCTTATTCTCCAAGCTGCCTATTGCATACAATGTTATGTTGGACTGAGACTGCAGTACCTATGGCTTCCAATAGATGTCAACAGTCTTTATACAAAGTCTGGAAGGTCTAACTTTAAGCAGAACGGATAGGAAGAGGAAGTAGTCAGGGGACCACTTTTGTTTACAACGTTTGACGGGTGCGAGATTGTGAGCACGCACCACATTATTTTCCTTTCCTATTGTTCACGTTATCGTCCAGTTGAAATATTACAGTAAATATACATAAAAGGATACCTAAGGATACATTAAAAATGATGTTTGATTTGTTTATAGAAAGTTTATAGGTATAATTTGAACGTGTTCTCTTCACGGTTCAATGGGCGACTCAACGGTGGATTTTATGATCATAACGCGCCAACCAAACAGAGATTTATGGATATAATAAATAACTTTTTCTAACAAAAGAACCATTGGATGTCTTCGTTGGACACTTGGGAAGCCCTCAGCAGAAGTTCTTTGAAAGGTAAGAGATTTATTTTAGCTCTTATATGGGTTTTGTGTGACCCTCGCTGGATATGAATTTATGCTAATGTGGAAAATATGTGGGGTGCTATCCTCAAACAATCAAATGTTGTGCTTTCGCCGTAAAGCCTTTTTGAAATCTGACAATGCTTTGATATTGCCAAGAAGCAGAGCTTTTGATGACTATGCAACACTTGTATATTGATGAATGTTTAATAATTCAACTTTTGGATTTTGAATTTGGCGCCTTACATTTCACTGGGAAGTGTCGGGAGTGGCCCGCTAGCGCGCCGCTACTCCCTAAGTAGTTCACCTCTTATAGCACCCCACATATTTTCCACATTAGCATAAATTCATATCCAGCAAAACCCATATCAGAGCTAAAATAAATCCCTTACCTTTCGAAGAACTTCTGCTGAGAGCTTCCCAAGTGTCCAACGCAGACATCCAATGGTTCTTTTGTTAGAAAAAGTTATTATATCCATAAATCTCCGTTTGGTTGGCGCGTTATGTTTAGAAAATCCAACGTTGAATCGCCCATTGAACCGTGAAGAGAACGCGTTCAAATATACCTATAAACCTTTCCTAAACAAATCAAAGACCATTTATAATGCATCCTTAGCTATCCTTTTATTAATATTAGCGATAATATTTCACTTGGAAGGTAACCTAAACGTTATAAAAGGAAAATACAGTGGGGCGCGCACAAGGTCTCGCGCCCGTAAAATTTTGTTGACATCTGAGATACCTCGACTATTTCCTGTTCCTATCCGTTCTGCTCACTGCTAGAGCTTCCAAACTCTGTATAAAGACTGTTGACATTTAGTGGAAGCCATAGGTACTGCATTCTCGGAGCTGGATGCCATTGAAATCAATAGGGAGAGTATCAAACAGAGCAAAGGTCACAAAAAAAAGAATCTGGATGGATTTTCCTTGGGTTTTCGCCTGCTATATCAGTTCTGTTATACTCACAGACATTATTTAAACACTTTTAGAAACTTCAGAGTGTTTCCTATCCAATAGTACTAATTATGTGCATATCCTATTTTCTGGGCCTGAGTGGCAGGCATTTTACTTTGGGCACGCCAGACTCTCCAAAACCGTCACCTCTGCCGCTCCCTAAGAAGTTAAACCACTGGACGTGAGCTGAAGCTCCCTGTCTCTCTGTTCTGATATGTTAACAAACTATAGTTTTGCCAACTCGGTTAGGACATCTACTTTGTGCATGACACAAGTAATTGTCCAACAATTGTTTACAGACAGATTATTTCACTTATAATTCACTGTATCACAATTCCAGTGGGTCAGAAGTTTACATACACTAAGTTGACTGTGCCTTTAAACAGCTTGGACAATTTCAGAAAATTATATCATGGCTTTAGAAGCTTCTGGAAGGCTAATTGACATAATTTGAGTCAATTGGAGGTGTACCTGTGTATGTATTTCAAGGCCTACCTTCAAACTCAGTGCTTGACATCATGGGAAAATCAAAAGAAATCAGCCAAGACCTCAAAATAACATTGTAGACCTCCACAAGTCTGGTTCATCCTTGGGAGCAATTTCCAAATGCCTGAAGATACCACGTTCATCTGTACAAACAATAGTATGCAAGTATAAACATCATGGGACCACGCAGCTGTCATACCGCTCAGGAAGGAGACGCGTTCTGTCTCCTAGAGATACTTTGGTATTTTGTGGGGGTGCTTTGCTGAAGGAGGGACTGGTGCACTTCAAAAAGATGGCATCATGAGGAAGGACAACTATGTGGATATATTGAAGCAACCTCAAGACGTCAGTCAGGAGGTTAAAGCTTGGTCGCAAATGGATCTTCCAAATCGACAATGACCCCAAGCATACTTCCAAAGTTGTGGCAAAATTGCTTAAGGACAACAAAGTCAAGGTACTGGAGTGGCCATCACAAGGCCCTGACCTCAATCCTATGGAACATTGTGGGCAGAACTGAAAAAGCGTGTGCGAGCAAGGAGGCCTACAAACCTGACTCAATTACACCAGTTCTGTCAGGAGGAATGGGCCAAAATTCACCCAAATTATTGTGGGAAGCTTGTGGAAGGCTACCCGAAACGTTTGACCCAAACTATTATTCTGACATTTCACATTCTTAAAATAAAGTGGTGATCATAACAGACCTAAGACAGTGAATTTTAACTAGGATTAAATGTCAGGAATTGTGAAAAATGTGTTTAAAATGTATTTGGCTAAGGTGTATGTTAACTTCCGACTTAAACTGTACAGTTGGTAAACTTCCCAAGTTACAGTATTTCCTTTATCACATTTTTACTGACATCACAAAATAACAACCAAACTGACATCGGTGTTCTTTTAGGTTGCCTATGACCATTCCCCACGTTATATGTTAGAAATATTGTTCCGCTTTAGAACTTGTTAGAGTTTCGGTGGGAAAAATCTTCTTAACTTCTTAGGGAGCGGCTCCCAAGGTGATGGTTTTGGAGAGTCTGGTGTGCCCAAAGTAAAATGCCTCCCACTCAGACCCAGAAACTAGGATATGCACATAATTAGTACTATTGGATAGGAAACACTCTGAAGTTTCTAAGAGTGTTAAAATGATGTCTGTGAGTATAACAGAACGGATATAGCAGGCGAAAACCAGAGGAACCCCTCCCTATTGAAAACAGCTATATATAGGAGTAAGATTGCAGTACCTATTGCTTCCTCTGGATGTCAACAGTCTCTAGACAGTGTTTGATGATGTTAGAATGCTCTGGATGGTAATAGAAGAAGAATTTCGAACTGGTCACCAGAAGTAAATAGAAGAGGATGCGCGTTCACGGGCTCGCGCGCGCTGTGGTTTTTTCCTTTCCTATCGTCCAGTTTATAATCCGGTTGAAATATTATAGTAAATATACATAAAAGTGTTCCTAAGGATACATTATCAATGAAATTTGATTGTTCTTGGACAAGTGTATAGGTTGAACGAGTTCTCTTCATGGTTCAATGGGCGAGTGGACGCTGTATTTTATGAACATAATGCGCCAAACAAACAGAGATTTATGGATATAATAAATGACTTTTTCTAACAAAAGAACCATTGGATGTCTTCGTTGGACACTTGGGAAGCCCTCTGCAGAAGTTCTTCAAAAGGTAAGAGATTTGATGTGTTTTGTGTGAACCGGTTTATGAATTTATGCTAATGGAAAAATATTGGAGGTGCTACCCTCAAACAATCAAATGTAGTGCTTTCGCCGTGAAGCCTTTTTGAAATCTGACAACGCTGTGATATTGCCAAGAAGCAGAGCTTTGATAACTATGCAACACTTGTATATTGATGAATGTTTAATAATTCAACTTTTGGATTTTGAATTTGGCGCATTGCATTTCACCGGGTAGGTCACCAGGTAGTGTCGGGAGTGGGGCGCTAGTTATAACAAAGGCACATTCCTTGGGTGAATTTGGAGAAGGAGATGCTGAATGTTCTGTCCTTGATCGTCAACCCCCACCAGTCTCTCCCCCCCCCTCTCCGCGGGTTAGAGAGGGTCTGGTTGAAGTTATTTATTACAAAGCTGGTCTGACCTATTTGGATCCTCACAGGACAGTCATGATAGCAATGAGCTAGACCCATTGATGTGGTTTGCAACTCAGTGAACCTGCGCAGCATACGCTGAATTCGATGCCAAGGAATGAACAGGTGACAGATATCAAATTACCCAGCAGCCATTTAGAAACAACAAAATTGTAAAAAAATACAATTGTGGATAAAAATTTCTAAGCTAATACAATTGGCCATATCTTGAAGAAGAAGACAGGGACACACGTTTTGATCAGATTTTACACCTTTTTTTGAAAGAAATATTGTTAACCATGACCAGAAAATGTTTTACTTTCGATGGGTATACACCAAGCAACTCAATTTGTGTGGGTATCCACAATGTGTACCCAGGTGAACACTGCTATTGGGCACCAAAGAATTTCACATTATGGTGCAGAGTGTTTGATTTGGCTGCTGGCAATTTACTATCCCAGAAATTATTGTATCACACAAGTGTTCGGGGATGCGCGGGAGTCTACACGGGTCATGGGTTCCCACCCATGACCGTGTACCTAAAATTTCATGAGAATTTAGAAGATCTAACTTTACCCAGAAACTCTGCTTTTCATGCAGTGAAAGCAACTTCAGAGATTTAAACTTCAAGACTCTATCTATATTGGATATTCACTTGAAGTGTTACCCAATCATATTTTAAGAAAATTCAGTTTTAGTAAATCTATCTATTGATTGCCCCCGTTTTGGTTTTCCAGGTTTTCCTATCCAGGTTTCCAGTTCAAATTGAGGATCTCTCCCTGCTAACCGTGCAGATGTGTTGGCTCATGTTTTTCCTGGAATACGTATCTCCGCTGTTGCCTCCTCCCCCCCCCCCCCCCCCCCNCCCCCCTCCATGGACATTAAGAAGCTTGGCTATGAAAATCTACAATCTCAATTCCCAGCGTGTACGTACAGACAGCTGTAGCTTAGAAATATGAGGGACAATGTTTCTCTTGTAGAGCTTCCAAATTATGTGCACTCCAAAACCAAAGGCAGTATTGAGAATATATTAACTACAAAAAGGCTGAATATATAAATAACTGGCCTGATGGAGAAAACACATGATAAGGTTTAGTCTAAGGGCAAAAGATTAAATCATTTGTGAGGGAAATTCACCAGTGATAAATGTGGTGTAGTGGTTTGTTATTCATGTTGGAATGAGGAACAAGACCCCTTAAGCATGCGCACGTGTGCACACACACACACACACACACACTTTTCCTAGACCTAACCCTGAAAAACACAAGACCCCTCAGAAAGAGAATGAGCAGAGGCTTAAGAATGTGGGTGGGCTTTGTGGCAAGGGTCAGCGAATCACAGAGGGTAGAGCTCCTTAAATCAGATCCCTGACAGTATGGTTATGTTATTCAATAAATACTACCAACTTTGTTACTGAGGCTTTACAAGACGTACCATACTCATCGTTTTCATATAGATCATTATCAGACAATTATAAGTGTATGACAGATTGAGAAATTCAAGTAAACTCAATATTTGGTTGTGTTTATTGAATTCACTTGGGTTGGATGTGTTCATCCATCCATATCTGTATGTGTCCATGTGCTGTTAGGCTAGTAGTTGACAAGAAGGTTTCACATCTGGAACCAGACATCCCAATGTAAATATGATCCAAACAATGGTCCCTCCAGACACAACGTGAACCCTTCCGGATTGGCAAATTAACGCAATCAATCAAATAGTCATGATCGTGTAGAGTTGAATCTATCACAGATCCCACAGTAAATTTCCTTTCCCACAAAAGTCCAGGGCCCGGTTTCCCGATTGCAATGGAACTTAGGCTTACAAGTGTTTAACAGCGGTCGAAGATGTAACATGCGTTTCCCAAAAGCAGAGAGAGCAGTCGCTAAGCATTCAAATCTTACCTTAACATTATAATTATTTCACAATACTGAAATCAGCTCCTAAAGAGATATCACCACCTAACGGCTACAAATATTCAGGTGGTTTATTCTGGGCTAACGCTTATCCACAAAAAATACACTGAATTCACCGATTTGACACATCATTGCGCACTTTAGGCTACACATCATAAAATATATTGAGACAAATTACATAGTATCCTACAAGTTGCAAAATAGAACTACATTTATTGAACAATAAATTAATTTCAATATGGCCTATAGCCTACTGTATTTATATTTGAATGCAGTAATCACTGTTTTAATTTGAAGCCTATTTTTATACATAGCTTGTTTGTATCAATTGCAAAGACATTGGCAACTTTGTACTTGTAGGCAACTTGTTCTGAAGTTATCAATGGTCACAGATAGACGGATAAGCCATGTGATTCTATGTTTAGATGAGATCTGTGTATAAAGTGACTCAGGAGGTCAAAAAGCATCTAACTACACACTTAGCTGTGCTACGAGTGGTCTGAGGCAGGCATTAGGAGCATTTTAAGTGCAATGTTAACTTCCTAGGGAGCAGCTCCCGAGGTGACGGTTTTGGAGAGCCTGGCGTGCCCAAAGTAAAATGCCTCCCACTCAGGCCCAGAAACTAGGATATGCACATAATTAGTACTATTGGATAGGAAACACTCTGAAGTTTCTAAAACCGTTAAGATAATGTCTGTGAGTATAACAGAACTGATATAGCAGGCGAAAACCTGAGGAAAGTCCATCCGGATTTGCAGTTTTTTTTGTAGATGACCTTTTTCTCCAAGCTGCCTATTGCATACAATGTTATGTAGGACTGAGACTGCAGTACCTATGGCTTCCACTAGATGTCAACTAGCGCCCCACTGCTCCCTAAGTAGTTAACACCACCGCCCGCTTAACCTGGAAGCCAGCTGCACCAACGTGTCGGAGGAAACACTGTTCAACAGATGACTGGAAGTCAAATCCTCCCCTAACCCAGAGCCAATTGTACAACGCCCTATGGGAGTCCCGGTCACGGCACTGTGATGTTGTGCCTTAGACCACTGTGCCACTCGGGAGGCCCTGAATACAGCTTTAGAACAAAGTTCTACAGTTTTAATAAAAATGTGATCAATACATGTGGATGATATAGTTCCTGTAGTGTTTGTAAACCCTGGTAGGTTGATTAATAACCTGAACCAGATTACAGGCACTGGTTACAGTGAGAAGCTTCCTCTTGAGTGGACAGCTTGATGAAAACCAGTCAATATTCAGGTCCACAAGAAAGAAGACTCTCTGTTTACATGACATACACTATCAAGCATTTCACAAACATTATCTAGATACTGACTGTTGTCACTTGGTGGCATATAGCAACACCCTAAAAGAATAGGCTTCAAAAGAGGCAGGTGAACCTGCAACCATAACACTTCTATAACACTTGACATGAGAAGGCTCCGGAATACATCTTCAAACTATGGGCAACGATGGCATCCATGACAGAGAGGGAGAAGCGTCCATCCATGTAGACAGGTAAAGTCTTAGCTAGCTATATCAGATATTATGTTTCTAATTTTGTCAGAAAGTGATTTTCATTTCAAGTTAAAGTGTACCGCTAGCTAATGTTATGTGTATGATCTGTATCGAAGAGCCATTTGCATTGCTAGTTGTAGCCTATTGTTAGCGAGCTAACATTGAACCTGGTTGGTTAGCTACCTGCAGATTCATGCAGGGTAGTAACGTTATGAGTTGGGATTATGGTTAATTGTATATCTAGCTAGCTACATGTCTAAACAAAAAAGACTCCACTATGCAAGTAACTATTTCAGTAGAACGTTCATGATGTCACTGCGACAACTGTCGATAGACGTAGCTGGAGAATTTGCTCTGGATATCTACTCTGATTTCATAGCACTCTCGTCTGTGTGCCAGAGCACAGAATAATTGATGAATTTATGAACGCTCAACAACCATTGAATATGGCCGGTGTCAGTAAACTTTGTAAAACAAATCATAAATACATTTTTGCCAGCAGCACAGTTGCAGTCATCAGAGCTCTGGATAACATTAAAATAGCCTAACCAGCTCTACTAGGGTGACTAAAATGGTCAGAGTGAGCTGTTCTCTCATTTGTGTCTGGAAGTAGCTAGCAAGCTAGCCAATGTTAGCCATTTAGCTTGGGTGCTTGACTGCTGTTGTTAGGTCAGAACAATCAGATCAACCCTACTTTTCGGCCAGAGCGTCCATTGTGCTCTCCGAGTGCGAATTGCTTTGAATTTACGAACGGCCAATTTGACAACGCTTCAGTTTCTTAACTTCTTAGGGAGCGGCAGCAGAGGTGATGGTTTTGTAAAATGCCTGCCACTCAGGCCCAGAAAATAGGATATGCACATAATTAGTACTATTGGATAGGAAACACTCTGAAGTTTCTAAAATAATGTATGTGAGTTTAACTTCTTACGGAGTGGTGGGGCGCTAGCCCCACCGGGTAGCGCCCCACTCTCGACACTACCCGGTGAAATGCAAGGCGCCAAATTCAAAATCCAAAAGTTGAATTATTAAACATTCATCAATATACAAGTGTTGCATAGTCATCAAAAGCTCTGCTTCTTGGCAATATGTGTGCTAGCGCCCCACTGCTCCCTAAGTAGTTAATAGACTGTGTGTAACTCCAACTGGCGCAATATCAGCTGATGCAATCAGCTAATGCCGCCAAAGCTTCATTTTTCAGAAATTACTAATGGTAATTTCCAGAACAGCTATCTTGTCCTTGAACCTCAGGAACTTGACCACTATCAGGCCTGTCAACTGCGCCGGTGATGGGTTTTTCAGTCCTGTGGGCAAGCTCCACCGCAAGCTGTTCTTCAGGTCCAGAACCTCTCTGGTCAGATCGTCCATTATTTTATTAGTTGACTCCAGCAGTATTTGGTCACTAAGTTATTTTCTTGTTGTTGTAACAACTGCTTGTAGAACTATTTTTGTTTGTTTAAAAGATCCTTCCCCTGTGATAGAGAGATACCACTGTCCTCAATGGTACTCCTACCGGCTTTGGTTTTTGTCATGGTAGCAACGTAGACTACGTTGTTCCTCCTCGCAGTTCCAGAAATGGCAGGCCGCAGGGCAGATGGAAACAGCAACAAACAGCAGGGATTCAAAACAGTCATTTTCCCAGGAAAATCTGTGGTTCTAGTCACAATGGCTGTGGGCTGTGTACAAGCTGCTTAGGACACCTGGCTAGCTTGATAGCTAGCTAACGTTAGTTAGAAGCTAGGCTAGCATCTGCCCCACTGAGGGAACAATGAGCTACTTCTCTGGAACAAAATAGACCTGCTATTGTTCCCTGTAATACAGTGAATGTCCTACACCTTGATGTTATACTGTATGTTGACAACGAGAAAGATACGTTTCAATACATGCCACCGAACCAGAGATGTAATGATATGTAAATGCACACCCCTGAGCTCATATCTGGGAAGTCACTGTCCCGATCCCTCAGATGTTGGAAGTGTTTCAGTGCTTGGAGTAGCTTCCGTGGAGGTGGCGTCAATGGTTGGCCTACAGCTAGGGAGGCAGAAACATCATTCAGACATCGGCTAGATTAACTTCTTTGGGAGCAGCACACGAGGTGACCGTTTTGGAGAGCCTGGCGTGCCCAAAGTAAAATGCCTCCCATTCAGGCCCAGAAAATAGGATATGCATATATTTAGTACCATTGGATAGGAAACACTCTGAATCTAAAAGTGTTAACATTTTGTCTGTGAGTATAACAGAATGGATATGGCAGGCAAAAACCCGAGGAATTTCTGTCCTGGCAAAAGTGGTTTTGACACATTGCCTTATGAAAATGCCCATATAAGGGCATATGCATGCAGTACCTATTGCTTCCTCTGGATGTCAACAGTCTCGAGAAAGGGTTCTGATTCTTTTTAGATGCTTTTAGAGCAGAGAAGAAGACGAATAAGGAAGTGTCCACACAGATGTCAATAGAAGTATATGCGCGCTCTCGGCTGGTGCGTTC
Organism: Hucho hucho; assembly: GCA_003317085.1. Taxonomy (NCBI): domain Eukaryota; kingdom Metazoa; phylum Chordata; class Actinopteri; order Salmoniformes; family Salmonidae; genus Hucho; species Hucho hucho. Next base: position 440,431 of record QNTS01000295.1, read on the forward strand.
TTAGTTTTTTTTCTTTCTTATCGCCCAGTTTATATTCCGGTTGAAATATTATACAACATATACATTAAAGTGTTCCTAAGGATACATTTAAAATTATGTTTGATTGTTCTTGGACAAGTTTATAGGTATAAGTTGAACGAGTTCTCTTCACGTTTCAATGGAGGAGTCGACGCTGTATTTTCTGATTATAACGCGCCAACCAAACGGAGATTTATGGATATAATACATTACCTTTTCTAACAAAAGAACCATGGATTGTCTTCGTTGGACACTTGGGAAGTGTCAAAAGGTAATTGATTTGTTTTTGCTGTGAAATGTGTTTTCTGTGAACCGTGGAGGCTTATGAATTTATGGTAATGGCAAAAATATGTTAGGTGCTACCCTCAAACAATCAAATGTGGTGCTTTCGCCGTAAAGCCTTTTTGAAATCTGACAACGCTGTGATATTGCCAAGAAGCAGAGATTTTGATGACTATGAAGCACTTGTATATTGATGAATGTTTAATAATTCAACTTTTGGATTTTGAATTTGGCGCCTTGCATTTCACCGGGTAGTGTCGTGGTGGGGCGCTAGCGCCAGTGCCCCACCACTCCGTAAGAAGTTCAACTTCCTAAGCAAAACTATTTTTGTTGGTCTCCCTCGACTAGCCTAAAGTCTAGCTCAGCCTCTGAATGTAAACTCAGCAAAAAAAGAAACGACCTCTCACTGTCAACTGTGTTTATTTTCAGCAAACTTCACATGTCTAAATATTTGTATTAACATAACAAGATTCAACAACTGAGTCATAAACTGAACAAGTTCCACTGACGTGACTAACAGAAATGGAATAATGTGTCCCTGAACAAAGGGGGGGTCCAAATCAAAAGTAACAGTAAGTATCTTGTGTGGCCACCACCTGCATTAAGTACTACAGTGCATCTCCTCCTCATGGAGTGCACCAGATTTGCCAGTTCTTGCTGTGAGATGTTACCCCACTGTTCCACCAAGGCAACTGCAAGTTCCCGGACATTTCTGGGGGGAATGTCCCTAGCCCTCACCCTCCGATCCAACAGGTCCCAGACGTGCTCAATGGGATTGAGATCTGGGCTCTTCGCTGGCCATGGCAGAACACTGATATTCTTGTCTTGCAGGAAATCACGCACAGAACAAGCAGTATGGCTGGTGGCATTGTCATGCTGGAGGGTCATGTCAGGATGAGCCTGCAGGAAGGGTACCACATGAGGGAGGAAGATGTCTTCCCTGTAACGCACAGCGTTGAGATTGCCTGCAATGACAACAAGCTCAGTCCGATGATGCTGTGACACACCGCCCCTGACCATGAAGGACCCTCCAGAGTACAGCTCCAGAGTACATGCCTCGATGTAATGCTCATTCCTTCGACAATAAACGCAAATCCGACCATCACCCTGGTGAGACAAAACTGCGACTCGTCAGTGAAGAGCACTTTTTGCCAGTCCTGTCTGGTCCAGCGTTGGTGGGTTTGTGCCCATAGGCGACGTTGTTGCCGGTGACAACAGGCCTACAAGCCCTAAGTCCAGCCTCTCTCCGCCTATTGCGGACAGTCTGAGCATTGATGGAGGGATTGTGTGTTCCTGGTGTAACTCGGGCAGTTGTTGTTGCCATCCATATGATGAGCAGAGAGTAGCAGTAGTGTAATAAAGGGGTTGGCGGGTCGTGGGTGGCGGGACACAATGCAGACAGATAGCCCGGGTTAGCCAATGTGCGGGAGCACTGGTTGGTCGGCCCAATTGAGATAGTATGTACATGAATGTATAGTTAAAGTGACTATGCATATATGATAAACAGAGAGTAGCAGCAGCGTAAAAAGAGGGGTTGGGGGGGGGGGCACACAATGCAAAAAGTCTGGGTAGCCATTTGATTACCTGTTCAGGAGTCTTATGGCTTGGGGGTAAAAACTGTTGAGAAGCCTTTTTGTCTTAGACTTGGCACTCCGGTACCCCTTGCCATGCTGTAGTAGAGAGAACAGTCTATGACTGGGGTGGTGGTGGTCTTTTACAATTTTTAGGGCCTTCCTCTGACACACTGCCTGGTGTAGAGGTCCTGGATGGCAGGCAGTTTAGCCCCAGTGATGTACTGGGCCGTACGCACTACCCTCTGTAGTGCCTTGCGGTCAGAGGCCGAGCAATTGCCGTACCAGGCAGTGATGCAACCAGTCAGGATGCTCTCGATGTTGCAGCTGTAAAAAGTCATTCCAAAAAAAATTGCGCGTAACAGGTAAGGGAAGACCCCCATGAAATGGACAAAAATGAATGGCAACATATTGCCATTGGACGAAACATACACACGATGGAAAAGAGTGCCCAAATGGACGGCAGATCAATCAAAGCTTATGGCAAATGGCATATGGCAAATGCCAAATGTAATAACTCAAAATTACTATAGGTGGCAAGCGCGCTCCAACGGGGCAATTCATATTGCATATGTACATGAAGTCAAGACCCAAGGGTCAAATTTGGACATTTAAAAAAAAAATATCAAAATACCTACGCCCCCTAAAAAAGTCCTTTCTGGACAGTTTTTCGTGATTCTTTTGATTTTTTTGATAATAACACGTATATAAAATGTGTATAAACAAACCTTTGTCTCATTTTATTGATTTAGTTTTAACTTTAATGTCCATAAGGCCTATGTTTTGTCCAATTGCAATATGTTACCATAGGAAGTCAAAAGTCAATGTCCAAATGGCATATGTTTTGTCCATTTGCAATATGTTACCATAGGAAGTCAAACTTCAATGAACCATGTCCAAATGGCATGAGAAATGTACAAATAACATAAGATTCCATACAAAAGTATTGAAAGTGCCAAATCATGATATTATGTCCATTTACATATATGATCATAGGAAGTCGGCTTCCGAACCCAAAAGTCAGTGAACAATGTCCAAATGGCATTTAAACTGACAAAATGATATATATCACTATGTTAAGCCCTGAATCATCCTATAGGGTCTATTTGTCATGTTTGATGAGAGAGAAGTGGGACTCTGTTGTTTTTTTAAAGATTTTTTGAAAAACGTCCAAAATGACCAGGGGTGCCCCCATTTGGATGGCCATGGGTGGGGGGTGCTCCCTAACCAGCCAGGGATACCTTGCACCCTCCTAAAGGCATTCATATTTAAAATATGCTCATGGTAACCCGTTTCAATCACCAGGTGCACGGTTGTCAATTTGCAATGTCTTACAATGGGCATTTACCCTCACAAATTTGACAGGCTCCCAAATACTGCAGAAATGCCCAATTGACTGGCCCGTTGAACTCGGGATGGCCG
>QNTS01000295.1:444441-474829 GCA_003317085.1 Hucho hucho
TGGGGAGAGATGTAATAGCAAACTGTTAGATGAAAATACCCTGTTTTTACTGTTAAGGGTTAATGCCACACGGTCACGGTTAGGCTTGCTCAGATCGGGAGGACCTTAGGAACATTCCTGAAGTTGAATTGTGCTTCTAACCCAAACGGGTCTGCCGCTGTCACCCAAAAGCAGCTGAAATTTAGGGCCAGGCTTCATTTTGGGCCTACTTTTTTGCACGGTTGCTGCGGTCAGACCGAGTGAGCTACGGTCAAGTGGGGTATCTGGTTGAACTCGGCACGGCCTAGAGACTATGGTGATGCACTTTTTAGTGTTGATTTCAGCCTGTCATTTTGGTGATGTTTCAGCCCTATTTAATCTTATTGCAAATGTACAAAAGTGAGCCAGCAAGTCAGCATCCATCAGTCAATTAAATATCATTCTGACACCAAACTGATAAAAACTGACACCAAACCCACTTTTTCCAACTCGTTTAGAAGCCAACTATCACATATGTCAGGGCAGGCTCAAAATTCACAGTTTGAACGAAAGTAACTATTGCAGGCAGTGTCTGTCTGTAAGCCCCTCACTGTGTCATTCCCCATTGACTGTGCGTGTGTGTGATTTCAGAAAATCACAGAAAATCACAGAAATCACGTAGAGCTCCGAAACCCACGTTAACGGATTCGTCTGAACACGCTGCAACTGAATCCATAACTTTTTTGGGAAAAAAAAATATTTTTCTCAACATTACGAATTGTACATTTTACGATTTATCGAAAATTAAAACAGATAAATGTCTGGTTCTTTTTTTCCTTACACCGTAGGTTCATGTACTTTGACGTGAAGCTGTCAAATTAGCGCTCTATTTCCATTTTTCACCTTTAATCCCAGAAAATGGGCCTTAACTCAAAAACCGTGAGTCCCTGACGCCATCCTGTTTCAGGGCCAAAAGCCCATTTGGCCAAACCCATGCCCACCAAGTTTCGTCTTCGAAGTCTTTTCCGTTTAGGAGAAAAGGCCAGGTCAATTAGGTGTATGTTTTGTACATTTGCAATAAGAAGCCATTCGCCATCTGGTGGGATTAACCTGAAGGGCGGAAAAATGACAAAAATGAATTTTTTTTATTAAACGGGCACCGAATGTCCGAGAGACTTCGTTTGATGACTTCCCGGAAGATCTGGCCCTGGGGCACGGCCCGACGCCATCGGCCTATTTTAGAAACATTTTCGGACGTCTAGTAAGGGACTGTACATTTGCAATATTCTCATCAAACATACAGCAAATGCCATCCGTGTCCCTTAGGTATGGAATGCGAGCTCAGTTCTTTTTCTCTTCTATTCAGCAGGTTATATTCCGTCTGAAATATTATAGTGTATATTCATTTTAGGGTATCTGAGTATTGATTACAAATGCTGTTTGACATTTTGGCGAACTTTACGGGTACTTTTGGGATATCGTTTGTCTGCATGGATGAATGCCTTTGGGCAGGTGGATTACTGAACAAAATGCACCAAACCAAACGGAACTATATGGATATGAAGAGGAACTTTATCGAACAAAAGGACCTTTTAATGTGTAACCTGGACGCTTTGATATGCCATCAGTGGAAGATCAAAGGTAAACAATTTATTTTATTCTATTTTTGAGTTTTGTGACACCTCTGCTGGTTATGTTATTATGCTAATTGAGTTTTTTGAGTGCTGCTTTTGAGTGCTGCTCCCTAAGTAGTTAACTACTTAGGGAGCAGTGGGGCGCTAGCAGTGGGGCGCTAACGCCCCACTCCCGACACTACCCGGTGAAATGTGAAATTTAAGGCGTCGGTGAAATGTAAGGCGCCAGATTCAAAATCCAAAAGTAGAATTATTAAACATTCATCAATATACAAGTGTTGCATAGTCATCAAAAGCTCTGCTTCTTGGCAATATCACAGCGTTGTCAGATTTCAAAAAGGCTTTACGGCGAAAGCACAACATTTGATTGTTTGAGGATAGCACCTCCAATATTTTAACCATTAGCATAAATTCATAAACCATCACGGTTCACACAAAACACATTTCACAGCGAAAACAAATCCCTTACCTTTTGAAAAGCTTCTGCTGAGGGCTTCCCGAGTGTCCAATGAAGACATCCTATGGTTCTTTTGTTAGAAAAAGTCATTTATTATATCCATAAATCTCTGTTTGGTTGGCGGGTTATGTTCAGAATATCCAACGTCGAATCGCCCATTGAAACGTGAAGAGAACGCGTTCAAATATACCTATAAACTTTTCCTAAACAAATCAAATACCAGTTAAAATGCATCCTTATCCTTTTATGAATATTAGCGATAATATTTCACTCGGATGGTCACCTAAACGTTATATAAGTAAAATAAAGTGGGGTGCGCAGCCAGACTCGCGCCCGAGAAAACTTGTTCTCATCTGAGCTTCCTTGGCCATTTCCTGTACCTATTTGTTCTGTTAACTCCAATCTCTCTGAGTCTTTGTATATAGACTGTTGACATCTAGTGGAAGCCATAGGTACTGCAGTCTCAGTCCTGGTTACAATTGGATTCAATGGGGAGTGTGTCAAACAGAGCAAAAGGTCACCAGAAACTGATTTCCGGATGGATTTGTCTCGGGTTTTCGCCTGCTAAATGAGTTCTGTTATACTCAAAGACATTATGTTAACACTTTTAGAAACCTCAGAGTGTTTCCTATCCAATAGTACTAATTATGTGCCTATCCTATTTTCTGAGCCTGAGTGGCAGGCATTTTGCTTTGGGCACGCCAGACTCTCCAAAACCGTCACCTCACCTGTCGCTCCCTAAGAAGTTAAGGAGCGCTAGGGCGCTAGCGCCCCGTTCCCGACACTACCAGGTGAAATGTAAGGCGCCAAATTCAAAATCCAAAAGTTGAATTATTAAATATTCATCAATATACAAGTTTGCATAGTCAAGGTCAAGGTATTTGTGATGGCCAATACCTTTGATTTTCCCATGATGTCAAGCAAAGAGGCACTGAGTTTGAGGGTAGGCCTTCAATTGACTCAAATGATGTCAACTAGCCTATCAGAAGCTTCTAAAGCCATAACATCATTTTCTGGAATTTTCCAAGCTGTTTAAAGGCACAGTCAACTTAGTGTATGTAAACCTCTGACCCACTGGAATTGTCATACAGTGAATTATAAGTGAAATAATCTGTCTGTAAACAATTGTTGTCAAAATTACTTGGGTCATGCACAAAGTAGATGTCCTAAACGACTTGCCAAAACTATAGTTTGTTAACAAGATATTTGTGGAGTGGTTGAAAAACGAGTTTTAACGATTCCATCCTAAGTGTATGTAAACTTCTGACTTCAACTGTAGACATGGAATCACTGGTCACTTTAATAATAATGTTTACACACTGTTTTCCTCATTTCATATGTATATACTGTACTCTACTGTATTTTAGTCAATGCCACTCAGGCATAGCTCGTGCTCATATTTATATATTTCTTATTTGCATTATTTTAGTTTTAGATGTGTGCATTGCTGTGAATTGTTAGATAGTACTGCACTGTTGGAGCTAGGAAAACAAGCACTTCTGCTACATATGTGTACATGACCAATACAATTAGATTTGATAAGACATTAAGTTGTTGTATAAATATAACATTTGTTTTTTATTTGAAATATAACCTTTTATTTAACTAGGCAAGTCAGTTAAGAATAAATTCTTATTTACATTGACGACCTACCGGGGAACAGTGGGTTAACTGCCTTGTTCAATGGCAGAACGACAGGTTTTTACCTTGTCAGCTCATGGATTCAGTCCAGCAACCTTTCGGTTTCTAGCCCAACGCTCTAACCACTAGGCTACCTGCTGCCCAAATATCTGACATTGTATTTCCAATTGAACTTTGTGTGTTTTTAAATGGTTGAAAACTCAGTGGTAACACATTTAGATAACACACAGTTAAATAAAATGTTAAATAAAAATAAATAAAAATAACCAAACCAAGTGCTTTTAGATGGTTGAAAGCATAGCAATAACACGTTGGGAATTCAACAAACTTCTGGCTGTCTTTTTGAGTGGGTGAATAAAGGTTAAAATCTCATTGATCAACGTCTCAACCAAAAATTATCCAGCTGTCCACTTTGAAATTATGTGGTGTGCCTAGTGGGAAGAAAGATGAGGCAGTAAAAGTCAGGCCTGGAAATGTTATACATTATGACTCCACTTCCCAACATTCCCAACCTGCAGTCAGCTCACTAATGTGTAAGGATAATCTACTGTTCACATCAATCACACTGCACAAATCGAAATCAAATTATTTTTTATATCTGTGCAATAAAATAAAGAATTTAAGTAAAAGATGATAAAATAGTATATGTTTTTTGTCTCACACATGTAGACTGACGTTGTGTGACAATTAGAGTTTGAATGGTGTTTGTTTGTGTGTGTGTGTGCATGCACGTGAGTGCGTGTCTCCTAGAATTTACAGTATGCTTAAGGCCTGGGATGAACGAGAGTGGGACAATAGCAGTTTAAAACTACTTAGGGAGCAGTGGGGCACTAGCGCTAGCGGGCCACTCCCGACACTACCCGGTGAAATGTAAGGCGCCAAATTCAAAATCCAAAAGTTGAATTATTAAACATTCATCAATATACAAGTGTTGCATAGTCATAAAAAGCTCTGCTTCTTGGCAATATCACAGCGTTGTCAGATTTCAAAAAGGCTTTACAGCGAAAGCACAACATTTGATTGTTTGAGGATAGCACCTACAATATTTATATATTAGCATAAATTCATAACCCAACGCGGGTCTCAAAAAACGCATAAAATCGCTAATATAAAATCCCTTACCTTTCCAAGAACTTCTGCTGAGGGCTTCCCAAGTGTCCAACGAAGACAATCCATGCTTCTTTTGTTAGAAAAAGTAATTTATTATATCCATAAATCTCTGTTTTGTTGGCGCGTTATGATAATAAAATCCACCTTTGAGTCGCCCATTGAACCGTGAAGAGAACGCGTTCACATTATACCTATTATATTTCTCCAAACAAATCAAACATAATTTTCAATGTTTCCTTAGGTATCATTTTATGTATATTTACTATAATATTTCAACCGGATTGTAGCCTGACCGATAAGAAAGGAAAATAAAGTGGAGCGCGCACTTGGTTGCGCGCCCGCAAAATCTTGTTGACATCTGAGCTCACTTGACCATATTCTCTTCCTATCCGTTCTGGTCAGTGCTACCTTTTCCTGGCTTTGTATAGAGACTGTTGACATCTAGTGGAAGCCATAGGTACTGAAATCTCAGAGCTGGTTGCCTTTTAAATCAATAGGGAGACTGTGAAACAGAGCAAAGGTCACAAAAAACTGTAATTCCGGGTGGATTTTGCTCGGGGTTTTGCCTGCTATATCAGTTCTGTTATACTCACAGACATTATGTTAACACTTTTAGAAACTTCAGAGCGTTTCCTATCCAATGGTACTAATTATGTGCATATCCTATTTTCTGCGCCTGAGTGGCATGCATTTTACTTTGGGCACGCCAGACTCTCCAAAACCGTCACCTCGGGAGCCGCTCCCTAAGAAGTTAATCTAGGGTATTACTTTCATGTACAATGTGACATTTAGTGAGTTAAAAGTGCACTACACAGTGAGTTGTTTTTTTTATTCATGTCAGGGCAAGGGATACTGCGCGATAATTGTTGTGATGTGTGTGTGTTTCTGTGTGTATGTACTTTTATGTGTGTGTGTGTGTGTGTGTGTGTGTGTGTGTGCTTTCAGAAAGCTTACACCTCTGGAATGCCCCCTGCTGGGACTTCAGGGTTGGGACGTGTGTTTATTGGAGCGTTTTGGCAGCAAGGGCCGGGAACACCAGCCAGAATAACAGAACAACACTGGAATGTGGTACAGCAGGGAATATCCTGAGTCCTGAGTCAAAGACAAGGCAGTTTGGGGAGGGAAGAGGGAAGCTTTAGGACAGAAGTATTTCAGATGTGTTAGCCATCAGTTAAATTACAAGTGTCAACTGTACTCTGTCTTAAGGTACCTAGACCCGTATTGCCACACTTCCAAGATTCCAGCGGATTGGAGCCACAATATAGTACAAATCCTTTATGGTACAAGCGTGAAACTTGGTACACTAATAGTAGACATCATCATCATTGCTTATTAAAGATTGGATGCAGTCTCATTTTTACTCAGAGAAAGCCGGAAATCAAGGTTCTCATTTACCAGTCACAGTTCTGTAGTTTTCTACAACAAGCTTTTCAAAGACATGCTTCTGTGCTTCAAAAGGCTAAATATTTGTGAAAATGAATTACTGGTCTTCTGCTTAACCAAAGGAGTGGAAATATTCCACAAAACCTCTCCCAACCGATGTGGTGTCGGTGGTATTGTTTGTGTGGGCCTGTGTGTGTGTTTGAGTCTCTCTCTCTCTCTCTGTGTTTGTGAGTGTGTGTGTGAGAACATGAAGTGTTGGTTTTTTCTCTCCAGGCGGTGTGCATTAGGCCGGATGCCACGCACCTTCGCCCACCACTCTCCTCCCACACCATAGCGCAAGTACACAGAGGGCAGAAAACAAGCCCAAGCTGCACCCAGTCTGATAAAGGCAAATCTCATTGATGTTGGATCTAGCTAGCTGTAGAGAGGATTGAGACATCTCCGGCAATGCCTCTGTGTTAACTGTCTTAGCCTTGGTCTTAGCATTGGTTGTGAGTTGGCTTGACTACGGTAGTGCAGATTATGGCTATGTTATTCATGTTTTAGTGTTCACACTGAAACATGGCTTAGTGGTTCTTCTAGTATTCTGTGTATGTGTTTATTCTCAAACATCCTTATTTTCATAACTTACTTTTTACTGTCAAAAGAATAGTTGTCTGACTTAAAACAACCGAGATAACCATTTGCAGTTAAAAAAGTCAGTGACCCCTTTTGGTTTTGGAAGCCAATAATATTTTATCTGAATAGAAATTTTATTAAATATCAGAAACTGACCTGTATCCACCTCACCCCACAGCACTACACATTGCTTTACACCACAGACATAACATTAAACAAATTCCATTAACATTCCTGAGTGGTAGCCTATCACTTATACTGTAGTATGGTACCTGCCTTCCAGGAACATTCCAGTGGCTTTGTCTGACTTTTTTGTAATCGTGAACAAGCTGTTGAACAGTACAGTGGTGTGTGTGTGTCAGTGTGTGTACAGTATTATCTGGAACAAGTGGCTTTGTGCTGTGCTTGGGTTGTCCTCCTGACTCTCTCTCTCTGCCACACACTCTCTGTCCCTTTCTCTATCACTCACTCCCCCTCTTTCTCTCTCTCTCTCTCTCCGTTTCTGTTTCCGTCTCTCTCTTTCTGTGTGTCCCTCTCTCTTTCTTTTTCATCCCCCCACCTATCTCTCTGTATGCTCAGTCCCGGCCCTCTCCCTCTCTGAAATGCACTCCTAGGCAACCTAAGTGGCCATGTCTCACAGACAGGTACACAGACACTCTCTGGTACCACGGCAACCACACAACATTAGACAGAGAGCCAAACTACATTATTAACCAGAGAGAGAACGGGAAAGAGAGACAGGGAAGAGAGGTACACAGTGATGCAGAGAGAAAGGGGGTAGACGGGCAGAGCGAGAGAAAGTGAGGATAGAGAGAAGTTTGTCAGCCCTACTGCTGGCTGATACAAACTCACATACCCCTTTGGGAGAATGTTTCCCTTTTGGTTTGTGAATTTGTAAGAGAGAGTGTAAGAAAAAGTGTAAGGGTGAGAGAGAAGGGAGAGAGGGAGAGAAATTAATTGAAACGTTAAAGTAAAATGAAATTAAAAACTGTATTGATGCCTTCAATGATGTACAATACCAAAACAATAATGAAGGTGTCGATTTGGCTACCAGAGACATCAATTGCATATTCCAAAAATGATCATCAAAGGCAGCACTGAGAATACCAAAGAAATGTAACAGAAGTAAAAAACTAAAAGCTTTTGAAAAATGGTTCGTTAACAAATGTCAAACAATTAGAAAACACCAGAGACAAATTAAAAACACAAGCAGCAAGGCAACCCAGAAATACTCTGAGTACTTTGAAACTACTGAAACAGTATAAACATACCCTGAAATGCAATTAATTGAACTATACCAATATGACACTTGATGAAATTGACAACGCAATTGACCAAAATAATTTTAGAGACTAAACCACAAGAATTAGCCATACAAAAAATAACATCTCTAAATTTAGAATCTATACAAAAATATTCCACAAAAAATACTTAATCAATTAGAAATTTGAGAAAAAAATGAACATCCACTAATCGGTCATTAAAAACAACCAAAATCCATTAGATTACCCAGTAACCCAACAACAACTAAATACAAATCTCAAATCTATAAAACCAAAGAAGGTTTGTGGTCTTGACAACATCAGAACCTAGATGCTGAAAAACAGCACACCTAAGATGCAAAAGGCTGTGCTTAAATTCTTCAACATGGTACTAACTTCTGGCTGCTTTCCTGATGTCTGGAACCAATTATCTCCTCCATCCATGAAAGTGGAGACAAATCAGACCCCAATAATTACAGGGGAATCTGTGTGAAGAGCAACTGTAATCCCGACACGTTTCAAGCTGACCACAATCATTCCTGTTCCCAAGAACTCTAAGGCTACCTGACACAATGACTAGCGCCCTGTAGCACTCACATCTGTAATCATGAAGTTCTTTCAAAAGGTAGTCATGGCACACAATAGCTCAATCATCCCAGACACCCTATAACCACTCCAATTTGCATACTGCCCCAACAGACATATAGACGGTGTGATCTCAATTGCACTCCACACTGCCCTCTCCCATCTGGACAAGAGGAATACCTACAGTATATGAGAATGCTGTTCATCGACAACTGCTCAGCGTTTAACCTGTTTGAGCTAGGGGGCAATATTTTGAAGTTCGGATGAAAAACGTGCCCAAAGTAAACTGCCTGTTACTCAGGCCCAGAAGCTAGGATGAACATACTTAGTAGTATTGGATAGACAACACTCTGAAGTTTCTAAAACTGATAAAATAATGTCTGTGAGTATAACAGAACTGATTTGGCAGGCGAAAACCAGAGGAAAATCCATCCGGAAAAATGTGTTTCTGTGAGCTGCCTCCTTTTCCAATGAGTTGCTATTGGAAATGCTTAACTTCTTAGGGAGCGGCAGCAGAGGTGACGGTTTTGGAGAGTCTGGAGTGCCCAAAGTAAAATGCCTTCCACTTTATTTTCCTTTCCTGTCGTTCACGTTATCATCAGGTTGAACTATTACAGTAAATATACATAAAAGGATACCTAAGGATACATTAAAAATGATGTTTGATTTGTTTGGAGAAAGTGTATAGGTATAATTTGAATGTGTTCTCTTCACGGTTCAATGGGCGACTCGACGGTGGATTTTTTGATCATAACGCGCCAACCAAACTGAGATTTATGGATATAATAAATGACTTTTTCTAACAAAAGAACCATTGGATGTCTTCGTTGGACACTTGGGAAGCCCTCAGCAGAGGTTCTTCGAAAGGTAAGAGATTTATTTTAGCTCTTATATGGGTTTTGTGTCGGGAGCGCGCCACTACTCCCTAAGTAGTTAAATTCAGCTCCCAGGTTGCAGTACCTATGGCTTCCACTAGATGTCAACAGTCTTTAGACAAGGTTTCAGGCGTTTACCTTGAAAAATAGAGTAGTAGAAGAAGATTATCCAAGTGGAATGAGGAAGTGCCTTTTGTGTTTGGCACACGGGACCGGGAGCGCGCGCCTCGGATTTTTTCTTTGCTATCGCTCAGGATATTATCCGTGTGAAATATAATCGTTAATATACATAATAGTGTATCTAAGGACCGATTAGAAACGTTGTTTGATTTGTTTGGACAAAGTTTATAGGTATATTTTGAACGCTCTATATATATATTGTATAATGAACGAGTGAACGGTGGATTTTCTGAACAGAACGCGCCAACCAAACAGAGCTTTATGGATATAAAGAGGGACTTTTTTGAACAAAAGGAACATTAATTGTCTTGCTTGGATACTTCGGATTACCATCAGCAGATGAAGATCTTCAAAGGTTTTTCGGACTTTTGTGACACCCATGCTGGTTATGGTTTTATGCTAATGCAGGAAATACACGGGGCGCTGTCCTCAGACAATCTAATGTTATGCTTTCGCCGTGAAGCCTTTTTGAAATCTGACAACGCTGTGAGATTGCCAAGATTCTAAGCTTTTGATGAATGTGCAACACTTGTATTTTCATGAATGTTTGAAATGATTATTTCTTTAACTTGAATTTGGCGCTCTGAATTTCACCGGATGTTGTAGATGTGGGATGTGACCGTCCAACCGTGCGCAGAGAGGTTAAACAGACACGGTGGTGCATTAAGCATGTCAACACCCCGTACAAAAACAAATAGTGATAAAGTCAATATCTCCTCCACCTTGAGCCATGAGAGATTTACCTACATATTATTAATGTCAGCTCTCTGTGTTCATTTAGGGCCAGCCGTGCTTCCCTGTCCCTCTTTTTGTCACCTGACCACATGACTGAACAGTGGTCCAGGTGTGACAAATGTAGGGCCTGTAGGACCTGCCTTTTTGATAGTGTTGTCAAGAAGGCAGAGCAGCACATTATTATGGACAGATGTATCTGTTGTATAAATATGTTTTGACCATGACAGTTTACAATCCATGGTTACTCCAAGCAGTTTAGTCAACCCAACTTGCTCAATTTACACATTATTCATTACAAGATTTAGTTTAGGTTTAGGGTTTAGTGAATGATTTGTCCCAAATACAATGCTTTTAGTTTTTTTAATATTTAGGACAAACATTGCCACCCATTCTAAAACTAACTGCAGCTCTTTGTTAACTTCCTAGGGAGCGGCTCCCGAGGTGACGGTTTTGGAGAGTCTGGCGTGCCCAAAGTAAAATGCCTGCCACTCAGGCCCAGAAAATAGGATATGCACACAATTAGTACTATTGGATAGGAAACACTCTGAAGTTTCTAAGAGTGTTAAAATAATGTATGTGAGTATAACAGAAGTGATATAGCAGGCGAAAACCCGAGGAAAATCCATCCGGATTTGCAGTTTTTTTGGTAAATGAGCATCTTCTCCATTGTGCCTATTGCATACAACTTTATGTAGGACTGAGACTGCAGTACCTATGGCTTCCACTAGATGTCAACAGTCAACAGTCAAAGACTGGGAATTCTAGCAGTGACCAGAATGGATAGGGAGAGGAAATTGTCAGGCGACCACTTTTGTAAACAAGGTTTGACGCGCGCACCACTTTATTTTCCTTTCCTATTGTTCACGTTTTCGTCCGGTTGAAATATTACAGCAAATATACCCAAAAGGATACCTAAGGATACATTAAAAATGATGTTTGATTTGTTTGTAGAAAGTGTATAGGTATAATTTGAACGTGTTCTCTTCACGGTTCAATGGGCGACTCAACGGTGGATTTTATGATCATAACGCGCCAACCAAACGGAGATTTATGGATATAATAAATGACTTTTTCTAACCAAAGAAGCATGGATTGTCTTCGTTGGACACTTGGGAAGCCCTCAGCAGAAGTTCATCAAAGGTAAGTGATTTTATATTAGCAATTTTATGCGTTTTGTGAGACCCGTGTTGGGTTATGGATTTATGCTAATACGTAAATATTAGAGGTGCTACCCTCAAACAATCAAATGTTGTGCTTTCGCTGTAAAGTCTTTTTGAAATCTGACAACGCTGTGATATTGCCAAGAATCAGAGCTTTTGATGACTATGCAACAATTGTATATTTATGAATGTTTAATAATTCAACTTTTGGATTTTGAATTTGGCGCCTCACATTTCACCGGGTAGCGCCCCACTGCTCCCTAAGTAGTTAAGTGTTGCAGGGATTTCACTCGCTATAGTAGGTGACGTGTATAGTGTTGAGTCATCAACAAACATAGACACACTGACTTTACTCAAAGCCAGTGGCATGTCATTAGTAAAGAATGAAAAAAGTAAGGGGCCTAGACAGCTGCCCTGGGGAATTCCTGATTCTACCTGGATTATGTTGGAGAGGGTTCCAGTAAAATAACACCCTCTGTGTTCTGTTAGACAAGTAACTCTTTATCCACAATGTGGCAGGGGGTGTAAAGCCATAACACATACATTTTTCCAGCAGCAGATTACGATCGATAATGTAAAAAGCTGTACTGAAGTCTAACCAAACAGCTCCCACAATCTTTTTATCATAAATTTCTCTCAACCAGTCAGTCATTTGTGTACGTGCTGTGCTTGTAGAATGTCCTTCCCTATAAGCGTGCTGAAAATTGGCAGACCATTCTTGATATGCATGGCAAACTGTTGAGTGTGAAAAACCCAGCATCTTTGCAGTTCTTGACGCACTCAAGCCTGTGTGCCTGGCACCTACTACCATAACCCGTTCAAGGCACTTAAATGTCTTGTCTTGCCCATTCACCATCAATGGCACACATACACAATCTCAGTTGTCTCATGGCTTAAAAATCCTTATTTTATCCTGTCTCTTCCCCCTCATCTACACTGATTGAAGTGGATTTAACAAGTGACATCTGCAGCATTTTGAATTCAAGAATTGAAACCTTTCTTTAACAAAAAAAATGTGTAAATGTAAATTTGGCTTTCTCCCCAACCATCGCACTACTGACCATATACTGTACTGTACATGACCAATGCGGACACCTGCTCGTCGAACATCTCATTCCAAAATCATGAGCATTAATATGGAGTTGCTCCCCCTTTTGCTGCTATATCAGCCTCCAGTATTCTGGGAAGGCTTTCAATAGATGTTGGAACATTGCTGCAGGGACTTGCTTCCATTCAGCCACAAGAGCATTAGTGAGGTCGGGCAACGATGTTGGGTGATTGCACCTGGCTTGCAGTCAGTATTCCAATTCATCCCAAAGGTGTTCGATGGGGTTAAGTGTTGCAGTGATTTCACTCGCTATAGTAGGTGACGTGTATAGTGTTGAGTCATCAACAAACATAGACACATTGACTTTACTCAAAGCCAGTGGCATGTCATTAGTAAAGAATGAGTAAGACCTTTAACTTCTTAGGGAGCGGCAGGTGAGGTGACGGTTTTGGAGAGTCTGGCGTGCCCAAAGTAAAATGCCTCCCACTCAGGCCCAGAAAATAGGATATGCACATAATTAGTACTATTGGATAGGAAACACTCTGAAGTTTCTATTAGTGTTAAGGGAGTAAGATTTCAGTACCTATTGCTTCCACTGGATGTCAACAGTCTCTAGACAGTGTTTTGATTATGTTTAGTTGCTCTGGATGGTAATAGAAGAAGAATTGGGAAGTGGTCATCGGATGTAAACAGAAGAGGATGCGCGTTCACAGGCTTGCGCGCGCTGTGGTTTTTTCCTTTCTTATCGCCCAGTTTATAATCCGGTTGAAATATTATAGTAAATATACATAAAAGTGTTCCTAAGGACACATTATCAATGAAGTTTGATTGTTCTTGGACAAGTGTATAGGTATAGGTTGAACGAGTTCTCTTCACGGTTCAATGGGCGAGTGGACGCTGTTTTTTCTGATCATAACGCACCAACCAAACGGAGATTTATGGATATAATAAATGACTTTTTCTAACAAAAGAAACATGGATTGTCTTCGTTGGACACTTGGGAAGCCCTCAGCAGAAGTTCTTCAAAAGGTAAGGGATTTGTTTTCGCTGTGAAATGTGTTTTGTGTGAACCGTGATGGTTTATGAATTTATGCTAATGGGGAAAAATATTGGAAGTGCTACCCTCAAACAATCAAATGTAGTGCTTTCGCCGTGAAGCCATTTTGAAATCTGACAACGCTGTGATATTGCCAAGAAGCAGAGCTTTTGATAACTATGCAACACTTGTATATTGATGAATGTTTAATAATTAAACTTTTGGATTTTGAATTTGGCGCCTTGCATTTCACCGGGTAGTGTCGGGAGTGGGAAGACCCACCACTCCCTAATTAAGTTCCCCTGCATTAAAGTCTCCGGACTCTAGTAGCGCCGCCTCTGTGTCAACGGTTTTCTGTTAGCTTTTTTCCTATCTTAAGATACTCTACTTCAGGTGAGCAAAATCTAGAGACTTCCTTAGATTTCGTGCACCAGCTGTTGTTTACAAATATGCACAGACCGCCCCCCCCTCGTCTTACCAGAGTGTGCTGTTCTATCTAGCAGCATATATCCCGCTAGCTGAATATCCATGTCATCATTCAGCCACGATTCCGTGAAACATAAGTTACAGTTTTTGATGTCCGTGATCGTACCTCGTCTAATTTATTGTCCAAGGATTGCTCGTTTGCGAGTAATAATGACGGTAACGGCAGCTTTCCCACTCGTTTTCTGCGGATCCTTACGAGGCACCCCGCTCTGTGTCCTCTGTACCTGCGTCTCTTGACTTTATCACGACTTTGTAAGAAGTGTTGACATGCTGAATGCACCGAGGTGTCTGTCTACACTACTAGCACACAGCTCGGACACCCATGCATACCCCACAAGACATTCTACCAGAGGTCTCTTCACAACCCCCAAGTCAAAAACAGATTATGGGAGGTGCACAGTACTACACAGAGCCATAAGTACATGTGACTCCATTCAACATCAGGTAACTGATGCAAGCAGTAGAATCAGATTTTTTTTAAATAGATAAAAATACACCTTATGGAACAGCGGGGACTGTGAAGAGATACTGTGCACACACACACAGGAACAGACACATGCATACGCACACACACACATACATTGTAATATTGTATTTTAGATATGTAGTTGTGTAGTATAATGTTACATGATATATTGTTTTATTTTTTGTTTTATGTGTGATGTACAGTGCATACAGAAAGTATTCAGACCGTTGACTTTTTCCAATCTAAACACAACATACCATAATAACGACGGAAAAATAGTTTGTGTGCAAATGTATAAAAAATTTAAAATGTAATATTACATTTACATAAGTATTCAGACCCTTTACTCGCTGCACAGCTATTTTCAGGTCTCTCCAGAGATGTTTGATCGGGTTCAAGTCCAGGCTCTGGCTGGGCCACTCAAGGACATTCATAGACTTGTCCCGAAGCCACTCCTGCGTTGTCTTGGCTGTGTGCTTATGGTCATTGTCCTGTTCGAAGATGAACATGCGCCCCAGTTTGAGGTCCTGCGCGCTCTGGAGCCGGTTTTCATCAAGGATCTCTCTGTACTTTGCTCCATTCATCTTTCCCTCAATCCTGACAACTCTCCCAGTCCCTGCTGCTGAAAAATATCCCCACAGCATGATGCTGCCACCACCATGCGTCACCGTAGGGATGGTGCCAGGTTTCCTCCAGCTTGGCATTCAGGCCAAAGAGTTCAATCTTTGTTTCATCAGTCCAGAGAATCTTGTTTCACATGGTCTGAGAGTCTTTAGGTGCTTTTTGGCAAACTCAAAGTGGGCTGTCATGTGCCTTTTACTGAGGAGTGGCTTCCGTCTGGACACTCTACCAAAAAAGGCCTGATTGGTGGAGTGCTGCAGAGATTATTGTCCTTCTGGAAGGTTCTCCCATCAAAATTTGGATAGAGTCAAAGGTTCTGAATACTGTAAGTGCCTTAACTAGACAGGGAGCGGTGGGTCGCACTCCCGACACCACCAGGTAAAATGTAAAGCGCCAAATTCAAAATCCCAAAGTTGAATTATTAAACATCTACCAATATACAAGTGTTTCATACTCATCAAAAGCTCTGCTTCTTGGCAATATCACAGCGTTGTCAGATTTCAAAAAGGCTTTACGGCGAAAGCACTACATTTGATTGTTTGAGGACAGCACCTCACATACTTTCTCATAGCCATGAATTCATTAGCCAGCGTGGCACACACATAACACATTTCACAGCGAAAACAAATCAATTACCTGTTGAAGAACTTCTGCTGAGGTCATCCTAAGTGTCCAACGAAGACAATCCATGGTTCTTTTGTTAGAAAAAGTCATGTATTATATCCATAAATCTCCATTTNTAAACTTGTCCAAGAACATTCAAACATAGTTTTAAATGTATCCTTAGGAACACTTTTACGTATATTTACTATTATAAATCAACCGGAATATAAACTGAGCTCTAAAGACGGTAAATAAGACACTGCGCGACTTCTCGGGCGCGCGCCCTGGGTACTGTTGACATCAATGGGGGACCCACTTGTTTGGTCATTTTCTCTGGTCTAAAGCATCCAAAATGGAGGGAAACACCGTCGCGAGGCTGCTGACATCATAAGGAAGCGATGTGTACTGCATTCATATGCCCTTATATGGTCATTTTCATGAGGGAGGGGTTCCCAAATGAGCAATGTGTCAAAATCACTTTTTCCAGGACAGAAATTCCTCGGGGTTTTGCCTGCCATATCCGTTCTGTTTCACTCACAGACAAATGGTTAACAGTTTTGGAAAATTCAGAGTGTTTCCTATCCAATGGTACTAAATATATGCATATCCTATTTTCTGGGCCTGAATGGGAGGCATTTTACTTTGGGCACGCCAGGCTCTCCAAAACCGTCACTTCGGGAGCTGCTCCCTGAGAAGTTAATGTCTTTGGACCCCTGGAAGAGTAGCTGCTGCCTTGGCAGGAACACAGACATAAATTCATATTGAACAACATCATAATTGAACATACTCAAAATTACTCATACCTTGGTCTGACCATATCTGCATCGGGAAACCTTAATATGACAATTAATGCAAAAAAAGCTTGCAGAGCATTGTATGCTTTACCAATTTTGTGACGCATTACTTGACACCCAGTGTCATAACATTTTATGACACAGTCATAACCTGTCATAATATGGTCATAACATGTCATGACACATATTTAGACCTGTTTTGACATGAATTGCCTTACTTTATGGCTGGTTATGACTCTTACATAAGAGTGACAAAACTCACAAAACTTACCACACAAGGCAAAACATTCCATTACACCATAGCCTACGTGTCAACAGTATGTTTGTTATATAACTTTTTTAAATTTACCATGTTAATTATAATTGTAATTGTGCACACATTTCAGACATCCTCCTACCCCAATGCTCTGTTGCTGATGAATGGGATGAATGCAAGAGCAGATTTCAGGAGCAAGACACCCTCTTTGAGACTGATGACCAACATAAGGGCATGTACCAGATACGCCTATCTGGCTTATATGATTATTATGGTCATAATGCTTCTTGACATTGTCATAAAGTGTATTTTCTTTGTCCAAGTTATTTAAACTCTAATGAAAAAAAAACGTCTGTAAAGAATTCATTACAACAACAATGAAGATCAACAACAATAAAGGACAATAATCTTTTAAATGAAAGTACACTTCTTGGCAGGGAAAACGTAATTGAATAAATGTGGGTTTTGACACTTATGTAGGTGTCATAACCAACCATAAAATAACGTAATATATGGTCACAACAGGTGTAAATATGTGTCATGCCAGTGTTATGACCATATTATGGCAGGTTATAACACACTATGTCGGCTGTTATGACATGTCTAAGACTGTCTCATAATGTGTTATGACACTGGGTGTTAAGTAAAGTGTTACCAAAAAGCTAATTATTCAAAATCAACATCCCAATTAGAATTTGGAAGAAAATATTTGACAGCGTAATCCGACCAATAGCTCTTTACGAATTGAGGTCTGGGGGCCACTCAAGAAAGTGGACTTTAAAATTAGGGACAAACATCGAACTGAAGCCTTACATGCAGAATTCGGTCTGAAAAATCCAAATAACTAATGCGTGTAGGGCAGAACTAGGCCGCTTTCCATTGGTAATGAAAATACTAATAATATCACAGACATTTTTATAAACCTAAATTTGAGTCCAAAATCAAGTCTCCAATATCAAGCACCAATTTCAAACCCAAGAGCTGAGCCCAGAAACAAGCCCTTAACAACCAAGCTGACGTCAGCACTGCTTCAAAAGACATAATCAAAATAAACAAAATCTTGAACCAATCAAAAGACTCATATTTACAACATTAGAAAAACAAGACAAAATCTCAACGCCGACTAAATTGCTATCTGGCCCTAAACAGGCCGATTATTTCTACTCTGTTAGAGATATGAAGCAGATAGATCCTTACCAAGTACAGGCTGAGTGACCACCAAATGGCAATAAGAACCGACAGAAATAAAAATACATGGCTACCCAAAGGGGAGGTAGAGACAGAGATGAACTTTCTCCTCTACTGTGAGAAATATTCCTCCCCAAGAGATTCATTATTTTCTGAAATTATTAGATGCATTCCAAATTTATGGTTATTAAACCCAGAGGAAAGGCCTTCGCCTGAGGAAAAATAAATAATTACATCAGCATAGTAAGCAGTAACTTACTTATTATTATTAATCTAAATAGTAGTGGAAAGGGTAGTAGGGCTGATGGTAACGGTAAAAGTTTAATGATGGTAGTAGTAATGATGGTGGTTGTAGTAGTAGTAATGATGATGAGTTAGTTATAGTTTTAGTAGGTAGAAATATTAAAGGTAGAAATGCTACTAGTGGTAATGGTAGTAGTTGCGATAGTTGTATTATTAGTGTTAATAATAGAGGTGGTAGCAGTCATTTTAATAGTAAAAATAGTTGCATGTTAATTGACCATGTTATTTTTCCTATTATCCTAGTTTTCTATTACTATTGTTGTTATTGCTATTATATATTTTATTTTACTATTTTATTACAATGTATATTGTATACATTGTTGCTTTGGCAATATTGACACAATGTTTGTAATGCAAATAAAGCAGCATAAATTGAATTGAGAGAGAGAGATTTACGTTAATTTTTTTTCCCTTTTTTACTTTAACTATTTGCACATCGTTACAACACTGTACATAGATGTAATCAGTGTGAAATGGCAAGCTAGTTAGCGGGGTGTGCGCTGATAGTGTTTCAATCGGTGACGTCACTCGTTCAGACCTTGAACTAGTTGTTTCCCTTGGTCTGCAAAGGCCGCTGCTTTTGTGGAGCGATACTGTGGCTGTCACGATCTTCTTTATGAACGGACCAAGATGCAGCGAGGTTTCCAGTATACATACTTTATTAATCGTAACGTAACTGGCAAAACAATAAACAAACACAAAGATCGTAACTCCGGTGTGGCTAAACGTGCACACACCACTAAACATACTAGAATAACATCTATAGAACAAACAATGACCCACAAAACCCCAGTGAAAACCACAAACATATATATGGTTCCCAATTAGAGGTAACGACAATCAGCTGCCTCTAATTGGGAACCATTTCCCCAACATAGAAATACAAAACCTAGAACACAAAACCCTCCTAAACAAAAGACAAACTAAACACCAGCCTGCTAAACCAGGCCTGGACGTGACAGTGGCTTGCGAAAGTATTCACCCCCTTGGCATTTTTCCTATTTTGTTGCCTTACAACCTGTAATTAAATTTTTGGGGAGTTTGTATCATTTTATTTACACAACATGCCTACCACTTTGAAGATGCAAAATATTTTTTATTGTGAAACAAAGAAGAAATAACACAAAAAACAGAAAACTTGAGCGTGCATAACTATTCACCCCCCCAAGGCATTACTTTGTAGAGCCACCTTTTGCAGCAAGTCTCTTGGGGTGTCTCTATAAGCTTGGCAAATCTAGCCACTGGGATTTTTGCCCATTCTTCAAGGCGAAACTGCTCCAGCTCCTTCAAGTTGGATGGGTTCCGCTTTTGTACAGCAATCTTTAAGTCATGCCACAGATTCTCAATTGGATTGAGGTCTAGGCTTTGACTAGGCCATTCCAAGATATTTAAATGTTTCCACTTAAACCACTCCAGTGTTGCTTTGGCAGTATGCTTAGGGTTATTGTCCTGCTGGAAGGTGAACCTCCGTCCCAGTCTCCAATCTCTGGAAGTGAAACTGCTTTCCCTCAAGAATTTCACTGTATTTAGCGCCATACATCATTCCTTCAATTCTGACCAGTTTCCCAGTCCCTGCCGATGAAAAACATCCCCACAACATGATGCTGCCACCACCATGCTTCACTGTGGGGGATGGTATTCTCGAGGTGTTGGATTTGTGCCAGACATAGCGTTTTCCTTGATGGCCAAAAAGCTAAATTTTTGTCTTATCTGACCAGAGTACCTTCTTCCATATGTTTGGGGAGTCTCTCACATGCCTTATTTTTTTCTTTGAACAATTACTTTATGGCCACTCTTCCGTAAAGCCCAACTCTGGAGTGTACGGCTCCTTCAGGGTTATCTTTGGTCTCTTTGTTGCCTCTCTGATGAATGCACTCCTTGCCTGGTACGTGAGTTTTTGTGGGCGGCTCTTTCTTGGCAGGTAAGTTGTGGTGCCATGTTCTTTCCATTTTTTAATAATGGATTTAAATGGTGCTCCGTGGGATGTTCAACGTTTCGGATATTTTTTTATAACCCAACCCTGATCTGTACTTCTCCACAAGTTTGTCCCTGACCTGTTTGGAGAGCTCCTTGGTCTTCATGGTGCAGACTTTGGGGCCGTTTGGAACAGGTGTATATATAATGAGATCATGTGACACTTAGATTGCACACAGGTGGTATTTATTTAACTAATTATATGACTTTGGAAGGTAATTGGTTGCACCAGATCTTATTTAGGGGCTTCATAGCAAAGGGGGTGAATAAACATGCACGCACCTCTTTTCCGTTTATTTAAAAAATAAAGAAAATATAACAAGTTATTTTTTTCATTTCACTTCACCAATTTGGCCTATTTTGTGTATGTCCATTACATGAAATACAAATAAAAGTAAATTTAAATTACAGGTTGTAATGCAACAAAACAGGGAAAACGCCAAGGGGGATGAATACTTTTGCAAAGCACTGTAGGTAACAATGCTTTGTGGGAGGCAATTGTTGATGTGTGCAGAGGGTCCCTGGTTCGAACCCAGGTAGGGGCGAGGAGATGGACGGAAGCAACACTGTTACATAGACATAAAATGACATTTGAAATGTCTTTATACTTTTGTGAATAATGTTTACTACACATTTTTGATTGTTTATTATCTATTTCACTTGCTCTGGCAATGCAAACGTATGTTTCCCATGCCAATAAAGCCCTTTGAGTTGATAGAGAGAGAGTCAGTCTGAGTCAGTCAGTTAATAGTCAGTCAATCAATTTGCTACCCTTCCTGGTAACACTTTACAATTAGGTTCCATGTGTAAAGGGTTTATAAAGAGTTTGTAATTATATTACAGATGATTTAAATCATTTCTAAATTGGTTTTAACAAATTGGTCAAAATAGTGCGATAGCCAGTCACTGGTTGCTCAATAGTAGCCACTATTTACCTCTAGCTATTAACCATTTATAAATGGACTTTCAAATGCGCATACTCTACACTGCCCTTTCCCACCTGGACAAAACTACTCCCTGTTCACCATCGACTGCGTGGCCAAGCACGACTCCAGGCATGATCACCAACAACGATGAGACGGCCTATAGGGAGGAGTTCAGAGACCTGGCAGTGTGGTATCAGGACAACAACCTCTCTCTCAATGTGAGCAAGACAAAAGAGATGATCGATGACTACAGGAAAAGAAGGGCCAAACACGACCACACAAAAACTGCATTTCAGGATGGATTTTCCTCGGGTTTTCGCCTGATATATCAGTTCTGTTATACTCACAGACATTATGTTAACACTTTTAGAAACTTCAGAGTGTTTCCTATCCAATAGTACTAATTATGTGCATATCCTATTTTCTGAGCTTGAGTGGCAGGCATTTTACTTTGGGCACGCCAAACTCTCCAAAACCGTCACCTCTGCTGCCGCTCCCTAAGAAGTTAAGGACAACAAAGTCAAGGTATTGGAGTGGCAATCACAAAGCCCTGACATCAATCCCATGGAACATTTGTGGACAGATCTGAAAATGCGTGTGTGAGCAAGGAGGCCTACAAACCTGACTCAGTTACACCTGCTCTGTCAGGAGGAATGGGCCAAATGTCACCCAACTTATTGTGGGAAGCTTGTGGAAGGCGACCCGAAACGTTTGACCCAAGGTAAACAATTTAAAGGCGATGCTACCAAATACAAATTGAGTCTATGTAACCTTCTGACTCACTGGGAATGTGATGAAAGAAATAAAAGCAGAATAAATCCTTCTACTATTATTCTGACATTTTACATTCTTAAAATAAAGTGGTGATCCTACCTGACCTAAAACAAGGAATTTTTACAAGGATTAAATGTCAGGAAATGTGAAAACTGAATTTAAATGTATTTTGCTAAGGTGTATGTAAACTTCCAACTTCAACTGTAATTAGTAGTATTGGATAGAAAACACTCTGAAGTTTCTAAAACTGTTAAAATAATGTCTTTGAGTATAACTCCTTAGGGCTAGGGTCCCATTTTCCGAATTTTCGCCTGTCTGACGTGCCCCAAGTAAAATGCCTTCATTCAGGCCAAGAAACTAGGATATGCACATAATTAGTACTATTGGATAGGAAACACTCTGAAGTTTCTAAAACCGTTCACAAAATGTCTGTGGGTATAACAGAACTGATATAGCAGGCAAAAACATGAGACATTTCTGTCCAGAAATCATTTTTCTTTGGACTTTTCTTGACTTTGAATGGCTGTTTATTGAAAACTCAAGTAGATAGGACTGAGGTTGCAGTACCTATGGCTTCCACTAGATGTCGACAGTCTCTGGACAGTGTAGTGGAAGAGAATCAAAAGGTTGTCGATTCTGTATGACATACCAGGATATCCTTTCTGTCTAGTGCATGAGACAACCCGGGAGCGCGCACTACGGTGTTTACCTTCTGTATCGTGTAGGTTATTATCCGAGAGAAATATAATAGCCAATATAGATAAATGGATGCCTAAGGATAAATTATTAATGATGTTTGTTTTGGAAAAGTTGAGAGGTGTAATTTGAATGCGTTCTCTTCACTGTACAACGGGCGATTAGAATGGAAATGCTTGGTGGACTAACTGAACAAAACGCGCCAACCAAACTGAGATTTATGGATATAATACATTACTTTTTCCAACAAAAGAACCATGGATTCTCTTGTTTGGACACTTGGGAAGCCCTCAGCAGAAGTTCTTCGAAAGGTAAGTGATATTTCTTAGCTCTTATATGGACTTTGTGAGACCCGCGCTGGATATGAATTTATGCTAATGTGGAAAATATGTGAGGTGCTATCCTCAAACAATCAAATGTGGTGCTTTCGCCGTAAAGCCTTTTTGAAATCTGACAACGCTGTGATATTGCCAAGAAGCAGAAAATTTGATGACTATGCAACACTGGTATATTGATGAATGTTTAATAATTCAACTTTTGGATATTGAATTTGGCGCCTTGCATTTCACCGGGTAGTGTCGGGAGTGGGGCTCTAGCACACCACTGCTCCGTAAGAGGTTAATCTGCCCCTGAACAAGGCAGTTAACCAACTGTTCCTAGGCCGTCATTGAAAATAAGAATTTGTTCTTAACTGACTTGCCTAGTGAAATAAGGTAAAAAAGAAAGGCCATTTATGAGTTAGAAGTCTAGGCTTTTGGCCACTAGATGGCAGCAGTGTGTTCAAATGTTCAAAGTTTTAGACTCATCCAATGAACCATTGCATTACTGTTCAAAATGTTGTATCAAGTCTTCCCAAATGTGCCGAATTGGTTTATTGATACATTTTCAAGTACATTACTGTGCACTCTCCTCAAACAATAGCATGGAATTTTTTCATTGTAATAGCTACTGTAAATTGGACAGTGCAGATAGATTAACAATAATTGAAGCTTTCTGCCCATATAAGACATGTTTATGTCCTGGGAAATGTTCTTGTTACTTACAACATCATGCCAATCACATTATCTCACGTTAGCGCAACCGTCCCGCGGGGGGTTGGGGGTTAACACTGGAACTCTTCCAAGTCAAGGTAAGCTTTAGGTATCACTAATTCATTACCACCGGGGCCCTCTGGTGTAACTGCTTACTGACCGTACACTAACGTTTCTGCATGATTGTAGCGCGTTTACTAACGTGTTAGTTCTATTTAATATGCTGACTCTGAAGTTACTTTAGCTAATATGGAGACAACGATGTACTCTGTGTGTAGCGGTTTGGCTTAGAAAGGATTTTTCAGCTGGTCACATCCATCTGATGCATCCACAAGCGAAGGGAAGAGGTGAGAGGAGCAGACCGCATAGATGCGAGAAGGAATACAACGTGTCTGCTATGAAAGTTAACTATGTTTACGAAGGATCAGGGCTGTATTCATTCCTCTGATTCTGTTGAAATACATTTCTTAAATGGAAGCAAACTGAACAAAACGAGGATAAACATACCAAGAGTGTCTCGACCTGTGTACACCTACATTGTAATCTTTGATTCATAGGATAGGTTGTAGCAACCTCATGAAGGATACAGGGAAAATTTTAGTATCATGTAGTAGCCTAAAGCTATCGCTGTTACATTGAACTAGGTGAATGGAATATGAGAGTCATCCAATATGCTGTAATAGAAATAAGAATATCGCCCTCCCTCATCTTAAACGGCACTGTACTCTGGTTATGTGTTTTGGAGTCAGCTACACAGGTAAAGTAGATCATTTTCCAATGGAGATTTTAAATCAAAATCTGAGCAGCCACTGTGATCATGGCCTATGTGGTGGAAGAAGTGTGATGGCATAAAGTAATCAACACCGACAGACCTCAATTTTCTTTCTTCACCAGAGCATCTGAATGAAGGCTAGCTTTACTGTAAGAATCCATCATTCCAGCTTTTCAATCTTTTCCCTCATCTTCTATTTTCCTCTAACAGTGGCTGGAAACGCACCTACATGTGTTATAAACATATCCAGCATTGTGGCCAAATTTTCTGGTCCTTCACTGTATGGAAATGATTTGACAGATACAGTGCCTTGCAAAAGTATTCACCCCCCTTGGCCTTTTTCCTATTTTGTTTCATTACAAAATGTAATTTAAATAGATTTTTATTTGGACATCATATAATGGACATACACAAAATAGTCCAAATTGGTGAAGTGAAATGAAAATAATTACTTGTTTCAAAGAATTCAAAAAAAAATCTGAACTGAAAAGTGGTGTGTGCATATGTATTCACCCACTTTTGCTGTGAAACCCCTAAATAATATCTGGTGCAACCAATTACCTTCAGAAGTAACATAATTAGTTAAATAAAGTCCACCTGTGTGCAATCTAAGTGTCACATGATCTGTCACATGATCTCAGTATATATACACCTGTTCTGAAAGGCCCCAGAGTCTGCAACATCACTAAGCAAGTGACACCACCAAGCAAGCTGTCACGACTTCCGCCGAAGTCGGTGCCTCTCCTTGTTCGAGTGGTGTTTGGCGGTCGACGTCACCGGTCTTCTAGCCATCACAGATCCTCTTTTCATTTTCCATTTGTTTTGTCTGTGTTTTCCACACCTGGTTTCAATTTCCTCATTACATGTTTTGTAATTAACCCTCTGTTCCCCCCCATGTCTTTGTGTGGGATTGTTGGTTTAGTGCTTGTGCACATTATTTTGGACTGGTGCGTTTCGGGTTATTTTGTGGCCATGTACTCTCGTGTTGAGACTGGAATGGAGGACAATTCTAGCAGGACAATGACCCTAAGCATACTGCTAAGGCAACACTCGAGTGGTTTAACTTCTTAGGGAGCGGTGGTGCGCTAGCACCCCACTCCCGACACTACCCGGTGAAATGCAAGGCCCCAAATTCAAAATCCAAAAGTTGAATTATTAAACATGCATCAATATACAAGTGTTGCAAATTCATCAAAAGCTCTGCTTCTTGGCAATATCACAGTGTTGTCAGATTTCAAAAAGGCTTTACGGTGAAAGCACCACATTTGATTGTTTGAGGATAGCACCCCACATATTTTTCCCATTACCATAAATTCATAAGCCTTCACGGTTCACAGAAAACACATTTCACAGCGAAAACAAATCAATTACCTTTTGAAGAACTTCTGCTGAGGGCTTCCCAAGTGTCCAACGAAGACAATCCATGGTTCTTTTGTTAGAAAAAGTAATGTATTATATCCATAAATCTCAGTTTGGTTGGCGCGTTATAATGAGAAAATATAGCGTTGACTCCTCCATTGAAACGTGAAGAGAACTCGTTCAACCTATACCTATAAACTTGTCCAAGAACAATCAAACATAATTTTAAATGTATCCTTAGGAACACTTTTANCAGCTTTGATGCACCTGTACTGACCTCGCCTTCTGGATGATAGCAGGGTGAACAGGCAGTGGCTCGGGTGGTTGTTGTCCTTGATGATATCTTCTTAAGGAGCAGTGGTGCGCTAGCGCCCCACTCCCGACACTACCCGGTGAAATGCAAGGCGCCAAATTCAAAATCCAAAAGTTGAATTATTAAACATGCATCAATATACAAGTGTTTCATAGTCATCAAAAGCTCTGCTTCTTGGCAATATCACAGCGTTGTCAGATTTCAAAAAGGCTTTACGGCGAAAGCACCACATTTGATTGTTTGAGGATAGCACCCCACATATTTTTCCCATTACCATAAATTCATAAGCCTTCACGGTTCACAGAAAACACATTTCACAGCGAAAACAAATCAATTACCTTTTGAAGAACTTCTGCTGAGGGCTTCCCAAGTGTCCAACGAAGACAATCCATGGTTCTTTTGTTAGAAAAAGTAATGTATTATATCCATAAATCTCAGTTTGGTTGGCGCGTTATAATGAGAAAATATAGCGTTGACTCCTCCATTGAAATGTGAAGAGAACTCGTTCAACTTATACCTATAAACTTGTCCAAGAACAATCAAACATAATTTTAAATGTATCCTTAGGAACACTTTTATGTGTAAATAGTATAATATTTCAACCGGAATATAAACTGGGCGATAAGAAAGGAAAAAACCAAAGAGCGTGCCAGCCGTGAACGCGCGTTTTACTCTTGTTGTGGCCACTTTACTCTGTGTGGCCACTTCCTTATTCGTCTTCTTCTCTGCTCTAAAAGCATCTAAAAAGAATCAGAACACTTTCTCGAGACTGTTGACATCCAGAGGAAGCAATAGGTACTGCATTCATATGCCCTTATATGGGCATTTTCATAAGGGAGGGGTTCTAAATGAGGCACTCTGTCAAAACCACTTTTTCCAGGACGGAAATTCCTTGGATTTTCGCCTGCCATATCCGTTCTGTTATACTCACAGACAAAATGTTAACACTTTCAGAAAATGCAGAGTGTTTCCTATCCAATGGTACTAAATATGTGCATATCCTATTTTCTGGGCCTGAATGGGAGGCATTTTACTTTGGGCACGCCAGGCTCTCCAAAACAGTCACCTCGTGCGCTGCTCCCAAAGAAGTTAAGGGGAAACATTTAAATGTCTTGGAATGGTCTAGTCAAACCCAGACCTCAATTTAATTGAGAATCTGTGGTACGACTTAAAGATTGTGGAACCCATCCAACTTGAATGAGCCGGAGAAGTTTTGCCTTGAAGATCCCAGTGGCTAGATGTGCCAAGCTTATAGAAACATATCCCAAGAGCCTTGCAGCTGTAATTGCTGCAAAAGGTGGCTCTCCAAAGTATTGACTTGGGGCGGGGGGGTGAATAGTTATACACGCTCAAGTTCTGTTTTTTTGTCCAATTTCTTGTTAGTTTAACAATAAAAAATATGTTGCATCTTCAAGTGGTAGTCAGGTTATGTAAATCAAAAGATGCAAACCCCCCAAAAATCTATTTTAATTCCAGGTTGTAAGGCAACCAAATAGGAAAAATGCCAAGGGGGATGAATACTTTCGCAAGCCACTGTAAACACTCGGCTAATCATTTTTATTTATTTTTAAGACATATTGATGCCATAAGACTATGGTTCTACCTGTCAATGATTTTAGAGGACGGGATAAGGTTGATGATTTAAATGGTTTCACTGTCCAGATCCCACAATATCCAGACACAATGTGTGCCGGAAGATCTGATCACAATCAGATGAAAATGCATATTTTAATAATCTACACCTGTCTAAATATATGGGCACAATCAGAATTTGGACAAGATCAGGACAAAGGACCCATATTAGCACCAGGTATAAAAGTGCTTTTGTGTCCCTATGTGCGTGTGCGTCTCTCTATCCTTGATTGTGTGTGAGAGAGCTCTCTAACAGGGTGGCATGCTCTCCGATGGAGGAAAAGGAAGCGGCATGTATGGTTGTCCCCTGTGACGAGGCCATGGGTGGTTGAGCGGGGGAGCCAGAGGAAGGGGTCTCTATCTCTGTCTCCCGGGCACAGAGATAGTGCAAGCTTTTCAGCCTTACATGAGACAAGCAGCCCCGCTCTGATCTGGAGGGGGAGAACTTCAACAGTGCTGAATAACTACGGCAGGACAAGACCAAGAAAGTGAAACACACACACACACACATCCTGCCTCGTTGCTTGCCTGTTCCCTTGGGAAATAGCTGTGGATAAGTTATTCAATTAGGGAGGCATTATTGGTCTTTCCTTCAGAGGACAGAGCTGATGATGCTGTGATTACCCTGCTCTGCATTCCTCTATGTCCGTGTGTGCGAGCGAGTGAGCGAGCGAGTCTGCACATTTGAGAGAAAGTGTGTGTGTGCGTCCTTGTATGTGTGTGGCTGCAAATAATGGAAGGAGAAGGGGATGAAAATGCATAGGGGGGTGAAAAATGTGGGTCTATCAGAAATGCCTGAGTGGGTTTAAATGAACCTCCTAAGCAACGCATGCTGCCCCGACCACAGACTCTCTCACATACACTCAGAGGGAGAGAGGCTGACCACACAGTAGTCTCACTTACAGAGATAGAAGAGGTACTCTGACTAATCAGAGACTAGATGGAGAGCTATGTGACTCCCACCTCCTTTTAACCCATCTCTTCATCTATCTCATCTGTTCATCCTGCCACTGAAGAGAAAGAGAGACTGGTGGGTTATAAATATATTGTACAGTACATTTTCAGCGTCATTTGTTCAATGAAAGTGAAGAATTCATGAATAGGCACAACCCTACCCCCTTCACAGACTTGCTCTCTGTGAGCTGTTGAGGTGGTGTGAGCTCCACTGGAGGGTCTGGCCCTATCTGCCCAGTGTAGCCCCACAGGTGTACTCCCGTGTGGAGAGAGGGGAGCAGGGCATCCGGATGGGAGCATCATCTGCTCTGCCCAGATAACAAATAGGTCAATGTGGGGAAAAGGAACATGCAGGAGAAGGAGACCCTGCCAGCTGAATGCCTCTGTCGGCCATAATGGGAAGGGCCATCTGGTGTCAATGTTTATTTGATCAGAGAAAACATGTGACCGACCACCTTGATTCTGTCTTATGTAGCAAAATTTGAAATTGTTTTTTTTTTACATTGGATAAAAGCAGAGACACAGACCAACAAAATGGTATATCATACACTGCATTTGACTAACAACGGGAAAATAATTCTGCTTTGAAAGTTGATAAACGTGTAACCAAAATGTTGAGAAAATTCCCTTTGAATATTTTGGTACTACTACTGGAGAGTTCTCTTTGTCTACACCCATTCAGCATTGTTCACACCCTCTTAAGCCAGCCCCACCCATCTCTTTAAGGATTCGCATGTAAGGTCATGTGCTAAACAGTAAGAGTAGTAAAGATTGAGTAAGTGGTAAAAGTAGTAGCCTACAATAAGGAAAAATTCCAGGTAAACAAAGTGTCCAGATTAAAAATATTTAATAAATATTAGATGACGCTTACCCAGACACACTTGTCTAAATTGATGGGTCATGTGAAAGAAATGCTTTAACCCCCAGCCACATCTTGCTAAGTGGATGGGTCTCTACAGAAGGTGAAAACGGTACAGCCAAATCAAATCAAATTTTATTTGTCACATACACATGGTTAGCAGATGTTAATGCGAGTGTAGCGAAATGCTTGTGCTTCTAGTTCCGACCATGCAGTAGTATCTAACAAGTAATCTAACAAATTCACAACAACTACCTTATACACACAAGAGTAAAGGAATGAATACGAGTATGTACATATAAATATATGGATGAGCGATGGCTGATCGGCGTAGGCAAGATGCAGTAGATGGTATGGAGTATAGTATATACATATGAGATAAGTAATGTAGGATATGTAAACATTATATAAATGGCATCGTTTAAAGTGGCTAGTGATACATTATTTAATCCGATTATAATTATTAAAGTGGCTAGAGATTTGAGTCGATGGCCGAACGGCATAGGCAAGATTCAGTAGATGGTTTAGAGTACAGTGTATACATTTGATATGAGTAATGTCGGATATGTAAACATTATCTACAAAATTGTTTAAAGTGGCTAGTGATACATTTGTTACATCCAATTCCTATTTTTCAAGTGGCTAGAGATTTAACTTCTCAGGGAGCAGCTCCCGAGGTGACGGTTTTGGAGAGCCTGG
>QNTS01000295.1:475097-561762 GCA_003317085.1 Hucho hucho
GACCAAACAAGTGGGTCCCCCCTTGATGACAACAGTACCCAGGGCGCGCGCCCGAGAAGTCGCACAGTGTCTTATTTACCGTCTTTAGAGCTCAGTTTATATTCCGGTTGATTTATAATAGTAAATATACGTAAAAGTGTTCCTAAGGATACATTTAAAACTATGTTTGAATGTTCTTGGACAAGTTTATAGGTATAAGATGAACGAGTTCGCGCCACGTTTCAATGGACTAGTGGAGGCTGTCGTTTCTGACTATGACGCGCGAACCAAATGGAGATTTATGGATATAATACATGACTTTTTCTAACAAAAGAACCATGGATTGTCTTCGTTGGACACTTAGGATGACCTCAGCAGAAGTTCTTCAACAGGTAATTGATTTGTTTTCGCTGTGAAATGTGTTATGTGTGTGCCACGCTGGCTAATGAATTCATGGCTATGAGAAAGTATGTGAGGTGCTGCCCTCAAACAATCAAATGTAGAGCTTTCGCCGTAAAGCCTTTTTGAAATCTGACAACGCTGTGATATTGCCAAGAAACATAGCTTTTGATGAGTATGAAACACTTGTATATTGGTGGATGTTTAATAATTCAACTTTGGGATTTTGAATTTGGCGCCTTGCATTTCACCGGGTAGTGTCGGGAGTGGCCACCACTCCCTAAGTAGTTAAATGCTGAGCTGTAGTCGATGAACAGCATTCTTACATAAGTATTCCTCTTGTCCAGATGGGTTAGGGCAGTACGCTAGCGACCCACCGCTCCCTGTCTAGTTAAGTCAGTATGTTGGCAGCAGCCACTCAATGTTAGTGATGGTTGTTTAACAGTCTGATGGCCTTGAGATAGAAGCTGTTTTTCAGTCTCTCGGTCCCAGCTTTGATGCACCTGTACTGACCTCGCCTTCTGGATGATAGCAGGGTGAACAGGCAGTGGCTCGGGTGGTTGTTGTCCTTGATGATTTTTTTGGCCTTCCTGTGACATCAGGTGGTGTAGGTGTCCTGAAGGGCAGGTAGTTTACCCTCGGTGATGCGTTGTGCAGTCCTCACTACCCTCTGGAGAGCCTTACGGTTGTGGGCGGAGCAGTTGCCGTACCAGGCGGTGATACATCCCGACAGGATGCTCTCGAATGTGCATCTGTAGAAGTTTGTGAGTGATTTTGGTGACAAGCCGAATTTCTTCAGCCTCCTGAGATTGAAGAGGCGCTGTTGCGCCTTCTTCACCACGCTGTCTGTGTGGGTGGACCAAATCAGTTTGTCCTTGATGTGTACGCCGAGGAACTTAAAACTTTCCACCTTCTCCACTACTGTCCCGTCGATGTGGATAGGGGGGTGCTCCCTCTCCTGTTTCCTGAAGTCCACAATCATCTCCTTTGTTTTGTTGACATTGAGTGAGAGGTTATTTTCCTGACACCACACTCCGAGGGCCCCCACCTCCTCCCTGTAGGCCGTCTCGTCGTTGTTGGTAATCAAGCCTACCACTGTAGTGTCGTCAGCAAACTTGATGATTGAGTTGGATGCGTGCTTGGCCACGCAGTCATGGGTAAACAGGGAGCACAGGAGAGGGCTGAGAACGCACCCTTGTGGGGCCCCAGTGTTGAGGATCAGCGGGGTGGAGATGTTGTTTCCTACCCTCACCACCTGGGGCCGACCTGTCAGGAAGTCCAGGACCCAGTTGCACAGGGCTGGGTCGAGACCTAGGGTCTCGAGCTTAATGACGAGCTTGGAGCGAACTATGGTGTTAACTTCTTAGGGAGCGGCTCCCGAGGTGACGGTTTTGGAGAGTCTGGCGTGCCCAAAGTAAAATGTTTCTAAGAGTGTTAAAATATTGTCAGTGAGTATAACAGAACGGATATAGCAGGCGAAAACCCAAGGAATTTCTGTCCTGGAAAAAGTGTATTTGACACATCATTTTGAACCCCTCCCTATTGAAAATGACCATATATGGGAGTAAGATTGCAGTACCTATTGCTTCCACTGGATGTCAACAGTCTCTAGACAGTGTTTGATGATGTTTAGTTGCTCTGGATGGTAATAGAAGAAGAATTTCGAAGTGGTCATCGGATGTAAACAGAAGAGGATGCGCGTTCACGGGCTCGCGCGCGCTGTGGTTTTTTCCTTTCCTATCGCCCAGTTTATAATCCTGTTGAAATATACATACAAGTGTTCCTAAGGATACATTATCAATGATGTTTGATTGTTCTTGGACAAGTGTATAGGTATAGATTGAACGTGTTCTCTTCACGGTTCAATGGGCGAGTGGACGCTGTATTTTATGAACATAATGCGCCAACCAAACGGAGATTTATGGATATAATAAATGACTTTTTCTAACAAAAGAACCATTGGATGTCTTCGTTGGACACTTGGGAAGCCCTCAGCAGAAGTTCTTCAAGAGGTAAGGGATTTGTTTTAGCTGTGAAATGTGTTTTGTGTGAACCACGATGGTTTATGAATTCATGCGAATGGCAAAATATTGGCCACCACTCCCTAAGTAGTTAAATGCTGAGCTGTAGTCGATGAACAGCATTCTTACATAAGTATTCCTCTTGTCCAGATGGGTTAGGGCAGTATGCAGTGTGATTGCGATTGCGTCGTCTGTGGACCTATTGGGACGGTAAGCAAATTGCAGTGGGTCCAGGGTGTCTGGCAGGATGGAGGTGATATGATCTTTGACTTGATTACTTGCATAGTAGCAATTTCAGAAATAGAGTCAATATAATTAAAATAATATACCAAATGTACAAGAACAATATCAATAACGATATCAGTGATAGAGGAGGTAGTTAAATGCATAAAATCAGGGGTAAAGTGGCTGAGCAGCAGGATAGTCATGTAAATAGAGGCACTGCAGATAGTGCTAATGACTGGTCCGTCCGAACCACACATGAACAAGGGAATCAATATTTGGAGAGCCTGTTTCTGTCTTGCCCTTGACTTTGGTGCAGGGCATGTGAGGTCCATAGCCTCTTCGTCACAAAACTCTGATCTTCTCAAAAATATACATTTGTCTAGCAGTTTTCAGTCCAGGTGGTACTTGTACAGCAGACCATCTATGGGAGGAACGATGTCAGCATTGCGCAGTAGCTGAAACATGGTCCCGAATGAGTCCGAACGCTCCTTGGTGACAACACCAGGCTCCACAGTGTCGAAGCTGTAAAAAAGGAAATAACAAAAACAATTGAAGACATTACAACCTTGCACAATATCAATTCAACCCCCCAATTTTAGATAAAAAGAATAACCTCATACAATTAAAATTTTATTCACCTGAAGTGCTGGTACTGCTTCATCTATGGCAGTGGCCTGAAGTACAGAGTCAGGTGTTGTTGCCAGCCATAGCTTTCCACCAGCACCGTACCATCCTCCAGTCCAACGAGCTGTGGGATGTTGACCCCTGTCACATTGCTGTCCTTCACAACACCAGCAATCTCAGACAGGGTTCACTCTGGTCTTTCTGAAGCGCTGCTTGATGAGGACGAAGCACCAGTCGTGGGCAAACTTGATATGGCCTGTGATCAGGAAGTGAAGGTCCAGACTGTGGTGGAGCTGGTGCATGATGCACAAGGCACAATATCAGAGCACAAACTTGTTCTTGTTTTGGCCACTGGAGCTGTCACAATTCAGGTCCACACATATTTCCCCAACTCCGTAGTTGGTGAAGAAATGGTACATGTAGTTGATGACTGCGCTGCTGCCTTTTCTGGATGACATGCCTTCATCAGTCAAGTAGTTGACTTGTGGTTTTCCTTCACAGCAGACACCAAACAAGCCACACTTGTGAATAGTTAAAAAGTAGATGGGACCTGGCTGCATAGTTAAAATTAATTGTCTCACCCCTGTCAGTCTTTACACAGCCTGCCTCCCATATATATATTTTTTTTTTGGGGGGGGGGGGGTGTATATCTACAGTATCTATGTCCTTAATCAGGATAAAGGAGAAAATGTTGCTTACTTGTTGAGCAAAATCAAAGCTGTAATGCATCCTGATGTCTTTGCTTGCTGGTTCAGTAGGGGCCCCCAGAGACAACTGCAGGTCTTGACAGGTTGTCTTGCAGTCAGCAACCATCTTCTGGTAGACAGACCGCTCACAATCAGGAAATGCTGCTCTTGCTTCTTCAGCTTAGCTGACTTTACAGTTTCTGGCACATTGGCAGATCTGAAGAAGCTCGCAGTCGGCGTTCCAATTCATCCCAAAGATGTTCGATGGAGTTGAGGTCAGCGTTCTGTGCAGGCCAGTCAAGTTCTTCCACACAAATCTCGACAAACCATTTTTGTATGGACATCACTTGCTGCACGGGGGCATTGTCATGCTGAAACAGGAACTGTTTCCACAAAGTTGGAAGCACAGAATAATCTAGAATGTCATTTTATGCTGTGGCGTTAGGATTTACCTTCAATGGAACTAAGGGGGCTAGCCCAAAGCATGAAAAAAGCCCCAGACCATTATTCCTCCTCCAACAAACTTTTTAGTTGGCACTATGCATTCGGGCAGGAAGCGTTATCCGGGCATCTGCCAAACCCAGTTTCATCCGTCGGACTGCCAGATGGTGAGGTGTGATTCATCACTCCAGAGATCACGTTTCCACTCCTCCAGAGTCCAATGGCGGTGAGCTTTACACCACTCCAGCTGACGCTTGCCATTGCTCATGGTGATGTTAGGCTTGAAGTTCCTGACGAAAAGTTTTTGTGCTTACGTTACTTCCAGAGGCCGTTTGGAACTTGGTAGTGAGGTTTGCAACTGAGGACAAATGATTTTTATGCGCTACACGCTTCAGCACTCGCCAGTCCCTTTCTTTGACTTTGTGTGGCCTACTACTTCATGGCTGAGCCGTTGTTGCTCATAGACGTTTCCACTTAACTCCATAGGACTAGGGTCCCATTTTCAGAATTTTCGCCTGTCTGACGTGCCCAAAGTAAAATGCCTGCCACTCAGGCCCAGAAACTAGGATATGCACATAATTAAAGTTTCTAAAACCGTTTACAAAATGTCTGTGGGTATAACAGAACTGATATAGCAGGCAAAAACCAGAGAAATTTCTGTCCGGAAATAATTTTTCGTTTGACTTCTCTTGACTTTGAATGGCTGTTTATTGAAAACTCAAGTAGATAGGACTGAGGTTGCAGTACCTATGGCTTCCACTAGATGTCGACAGTCTCTGGACAGTGTAATGGAGCATTTATAGTGGAAGAGAGTCAAAAGGTTGTCGATTTT
This sequence comes from Hucho hucho, assembly GCA_003317085.1. Classification (NCBI taxonomy): domain Eukaryota; kingdom Metazoa; phylum Chordata; class Actinopteri; order Salmoniformes; family Salmonidae; genus Hucho; species Hucho hucho. Next base: position 480,305 of record QNTS01000295.1, read on the forward strand.
GTATGACATACCAGGATATCCTTTCTGTCTAGTGCATGAGACAACCCGGGAACGAGCACCACGGTGTTTACCTTCTGTATCGTGTAGGTTATTATCCAAGTGAAATATAATAGCCAATATAGATAAATGGATGCCTAAGGATAAATTATTAATGATGTTTGTTTTGTTTTGGAAAAGTTGAGAGGTATAATTTGAATGCGTTCTCTTCACTGTACAACGGGCGATTAGAATGGAAATGCTTGGTGGACTAACTGAACAAAACGCGCCAACCAAACGGAGATTTATGGATATAATTAAATTACTTTTTCCAACAAAAGAACCATGGATTCTCTTGTTTGGACACTTGGGAAGCCCTCAGCAGAAGTTCTTCGAAAGGTAAGAGATTTGTTTTAGCTGTGATATGTGTTTTGTGTGACCTGCGCTGGTTTATGAATTTATGCTAATGCATAGATATTAGAGGTGCTATCCTCAAACAATCAAATGTTGTGCTTTTGCCGTGAAGCCTTTTTGAAATCTGACAACGCTGTGATATTGCCAAAAAGCAGAGCTTTTGAAGACAATGCAACACTTGTATATTGATGAATGTTAAATATTACGAATTTTTATTTTGAATTTGCCGCACTTTGTTTGCTCTGAAAACGAGCCCGCTAACAGGATCCGATCCCTAAGAAGTTTTAACAATAACAGCACTTACAGTTGACCGGGGAAGCTCTAGCAGGGCAGAAATATGATGAACTGACTTTTTGGAAAGGTGGCATCCTATGACTGTGTCATATTGAAAGTCATTGAGCTCTTCAGTAAGGCCATTCTACTGCCAATGTTTGTCTATGGAGATTGCATGGCGTTGTGCTCGATTTTTATACACTTGTCAGCATGGGTGTCGCTAAAATAGCGTAATCCACTAATTTGAAGGGGTGTCCACATATAGTGTATTTAATACAGTCGATCATACACTATTGATCTAAATTCAATCATCCTCTTCACCCTCATCATCATTCAGTTCACTGAAGTCACATGCACCATTATCAGTTCTATCTGGTTTCTATTGCCCATTCATCCACTGACGACAGAATAGCATGTTAAAGTCCTGAGGAGATTGAACTAGGTGTGTTATAAGTTACAGCTCCCCCCAGATTACCATATTAACTCCTCGTTCCATGTGTCTCTCCTCAGGCCGGTGGTAGCTGGTCCACTCCTGGAATCTGAGGTGCGAGAGGTCCCCCCCCTTTGGAAATCAAAGGGGCCCCAGCGTATGCTGTCCGAGCCATCATGGACTCAAGGCACCGTGCGAGGGGCCTCCAGTACCACGTGGAGTGGGAGGAGTACGGCCCGGAGGAGAGATGTTGGGTGCCGGTGGAGGACATCCTGGACCCGTTGTTACTGCTGGAGTTTCACCGTCTCCACCCGGATCGCCCTGCACCTCATCCTCCGGGTTGTCCCCGAGGCCGGTGTGCTGCTGGAACCGCGCGTCAAGGGGAGGGTACTGTCACGACTTCAGCTGAAGTTGGTCCCTCTGCTTGTTCGGGCGGCTTTCAGCGGTCGACGTCGGCGGTTTTCTAGCTGCCGCCGATCTACTTTTCATTTTCTATGTTTTTGACTTCATTGTACACACCTGGTTTCAATCACTAATTACATGTTCATTATTTAAACCTCTGTCCCCCCCATGTCTTTGTGATTGATTGTTTTGTATTGCGGTCCATTATGTTTGGGCTTGGCATTATTTTTGACGTGTAATACGATAATTTTTGAGTAAAATTACTAATATTACTCATATCTGCTCTCCTGCGCTTGACTCCGCTACACCAGCTCACACAGACGCATCACAGATTTACATGTACAAGCAGGTCATTTTCAAGATTTTACAAGCTTTCAGATACACAGTAGGCTTTTTCTTCTTGTGTGTTATACATGAATATAATTTATACAACCTTTCATCTGTAGTTCTCTTTATAGTATCCACACACCAATCTATACGGCTTCCTGTATTGTGGACAGTTTGTCTTTTGCAAGGGGATGATTTAAAAAATCAAGACAATATATCACAGAAATCGTTGGAATGTTTTTTTGAGTGGCCTGCCCTGGCGAAATGGACTATGGCTTATGAAAATAATTCAGGTCTGCTAATTTCTACTTGATTTAATCTGGGCAGAGTCAAACTTCATCAGCTGAAGGATTTGAAATTAGTCCAAAATAAATGGTTTTGAATTGTTTTTTCAATTTGAGTGAAGTGCCTGCACAGGCAGCCTGCACAGGCAGAAAAAAACATATAGTGAATATATCCATTGGATTACATCACAAGCAAACAATGTCTATTTTTAAATGCAGGGATTTTCTACATTCGAGGAACAGGGGAAAGGTCTGAAATATTGTGGACACAGAAGGAGCAAGAAAATTAATCATGAGTTGAAAAATTAAAGTATCCCATAAGTGTTTTGAAAAGAAAATGACTTCACGCTAGAGGAATGCTTGGCTTTGCTCTCTCAGGTTGGTTAGTCCATAAATTTCACCCCCCCAAAAATATTTCAAACAAATGAAAGGCTGTTTGTATTTGTACAGTGCCCTGCAAAAGTATTCATCCCCCTTGGCGTTTTTCCTAATTTATTGCATTACAACCGGTAATTTAAAATGATTTTTATTATGTAATGGACATACACAAAATAGTCCAAATTGGTGAAGTGAAGTTTAAAAAAGTACTTGTTTTGGTGCGTGCATAGGTATTCACCCCCTTTTGGGGCTATGAAGACCCTAAATAAGATCTGGTGCAACAAATTACCTTCAGAAGTCACATAATCAGTTAAATAAAGTCCACCTGTTTGCAATCTAAGTGTCACATGATCTGTCACAGGATCTCAGTATATATACACCTGTCTGAAAGGCCCCAGAGTCTGCAACACCACTAAGCAAGGGGCACCACCAAGCAAGCAGTACCATGAAGACCAAGGAGCTCTCTAAACAAGTCAGGGACAAAGTTGTGGGGAAGTACAGATCAGGTTTGGGTTATAAAAAAAATCTAAAACTTTGAACATCCCACAGAGCACCATTAAATCCATTATTAAAAAATGGAAGAGCAAACCTGCCAAGAGAGGGCCGCCCACCAAAACCCACGGACCAGGCAAGGAGGGCATTAATCAGAGAGGCAACAAAGAGACCAAAGATAACCCTGAAGGAGCTGCAAAGCTCCACAGCGGAGATTGGAGTATCTGTCCATAGGACCACGTTACGCCGTACACTCCACAGAGCTGTGCTTTATGGAAGAGTGGCCAGAAAAAAGACATTGCTTAACAAACAGATTGCCGACCATTTCGAATCCCACCGAACCTTCTCCGCTATGCAATCTGGTTTCAGAGCTGGTCATGGGTGCACCTCAACCACTCTCAAGGTCCTGAACGATATCATAACTGCCATCGATAAGAGACATTACTGTGCAGCCGAATTAATTGAACTGGCCAAGGCTTTCGACTCTGTCAATCACCATCATCCTTATCGGCAGACTCGACAGCCTTGGTTTCTCAAATGATTGCCTCGCCTGGTTCGCCAACTACTTCTCGGATAGATTTCAATGTGTCAAATAGGAGGGCCTGTTGTCCGGGCCTCTGGCAGTCTCTATGGGGATGCCACAGGGTTCAATTCTTGGGCTGACTCTCTACTCTGTATACATCAAGGATGTCGCTCTTGCTGCTGGTGATTCTCTGATCCACCTCTACGCAGACCACACCATTCTCTATACTTCTGGCCCTTCTTTGGACACTGTGTTAACTTCTTACGGAGTGGTGGGGCGCTAGTTAGACTATTAACTCTCCTTCCAGACTCACATTGAGCATCTCCAATCCAAAATTAAATCTAGAATCGGCTTCCTATTTTGCATCAAAGCCTCCTTCAGTCATGCCGCTAAACATACCCTCGTAAAACTGACTATCCTACCAATCCTTGACCTCGGCAATGTAATTTACAAATTAGCCTCCAACACTCAGCAAATTGGATGTAGTTTATCACAGTGCCATCTGTTTTGTCACCAAAGCCCCATATACTACCCACCACTGTGACCTGTATGCTCTCGTTGGCTGGTCCTCGCTACATATTGTTCGCCAAACCCACTGGCTCCAGGTCATCTATAAGTCTTTGCTAGGTAAGGCCCCACCTTAACTACTCACCTTAACCACTGCCGACACTACCCGGTGAAATGCAAGGCGCCAAATTCAAAATCCAAAAGTTGAATTATTAAACATTCATGAATATACAATTGTTTCAAAGTCATCAAAGCTCTGCTTCTTGGCAATATCACAGCATTGTCAGATTTCAAAAAGGCTTCATGGCGAAAGCACCACATTTGATTGTTTGAGGGTAGCACCTAACATATTTCCCATTACCATAAATTCATAAGCCTTCACGGTTCACAGAAAACACATTTCACAGCGAAAACAAATCAATTACCTTTTGAAGAACTTCTGCTGAGGGCTTTCCAAGTGTCCAACGAAGACAATTCATGGTTCTTTTGTTAGAAAAAGTAATGTATTATATCCATAAATCTCCGTTTGGTTGGCGCGTTATGATAAGAAAATACAGCCTCCAATCGTCCATTGAAACGTGAAGAGAACTCGTTCAACTTATACCTATAAATTTGTCCAAGAACAATCAAACATAATTGTAAATGTATCCTTAGGAACACTTTTATGTATAAATAGTATAATATTTCAACCGGAATATAAACTGGGCGATAAGAAAGGAAAAAACCACAGAGCGCGCCAGCCGTGAACGCACATTTACTTCTATTGACATCTGTGTGTCCACTTCCTTATTCGTCTTCTTCTATGCTTTAAAAGCATCTAAAAAGAATCAGAACACTTTCTCGAGACTGTTGACATCCAGAGGAAGCAATAGGTACTGCATTCATATGCCCTTATATGGGCATTTTCATAAGGGAGGGGTTCTAAATGAGGCAATGTGTCAAAACCACTTTTTCCAGGACAGAAATTCCTCTGGGTTTTGCCTGCCATATCCGTTCTGTTATACTCACAGACAAAATGTTAACACTTTCAGAAAATTCAGAGTGGTTCCTATCCAATGGTACTAAATATGTGCATATCCTATTTTCTGGGCCTGAATGGGAGGCATTTTACTTTGGGCACGCCAGGTTCTCCAAAACGGTCACCTCGTGCGCTGCTCCCAAAGAAGTTAACTACCCTCCAGACGAGCTTCAATGCCATACAACTCTCCTTCCGTGGCCTCCAATTGCTCTTAAATGCAAGTAAAACTAAATGCATGCTCTTCAACCAATCGCTGCCCGTACCTGCCCGCCCGTCCAGCATCACTACTCTGGACGGTTCTGTCTTAGATTATGTGGACAACTACAAATACCTAGGTGTCTGGTTAGACTGTAAACTCTCCTTCCAGACTCACATCAAACATCTCCAATCCAAAATTAAATCTAGAATTGGCTTCCTATTTTGCAACAAACCATCCTTCACTCATGCTGCCAAACATACCCTCGTAAAACTGACCGATCCTCAACTTCGGTGATGTTATTTATAAAATAGCCTCCAATACTCTACTCAACAAATTGGATGCAGTCAGTCACAGTGCCATCCGTTTGTCACCAAAGCCCCATATACTACCCACCACTGTGACCTGTACGCTCTCGTTGGCTGGCCCTCGCTTCACACTCGTTGCCAAACCCACTGGCTCCAGGTCATCTACAAGTCCCTACTAGGTAAAGCCCCGCCTTATCTCAGCTCGCTAGTCACCATAGCAGCACCCACCCGTAGCTCGCGCTCCAGCAGGTATATCTCACTCGTCACCCCCAAAGCCAATTCCTCCTTTGGCCGAATTTCCTTCCAGTTCTCTGCTGCCAATGACTGGAACGAACTACAAAAATCTCTGAAACTGAAACACCACCTTTTTAGCACCAGCTGTCAGAGCAGCTCACAGACCCCTGCACCTGTATTTAGCCCATCTGTAAATAGCCCAACCAACTACCTCATCCCCTACCACATTTATTTATTTATCTTGCTCCTTTCACCCCAGTCTTTCTACATTGCACATTCATCTACTGCACATCTACAATTCCAGTGTTTAAATGCTATATTGTAATTACTTTGCCACCATGGCTTATTTATTGCCTTACCTTCCTTATTTTACCTCATTTGCACACATTGTATATATATTTGTTTTTCTACTGTATTATTGCTTTGCTTTATCTTGGCCAGGTCGCAGTTGTAAATGAGAACAACTTGTTCTCAACTTGCCTGCCTGGTTAAATAAAGGTGAAATAAAAATAAAAAAATAAAAAAATACTAAAATATCAGAGTATCAATAATTTACATTATATAAATCTTTAAATTCAGTCATGTGCATTGACAAACAATTGAAACACTCTTGGAGTTTGTGTTGCACATGGAAAGTAAAGGAAGACATACACAAGATGGGTTGAATATAGAGTCGTGGCCAAAAGTTTTGAGAATGACACAAATATACATTTTCACAAAGTCTGCTGCCTCAGTTTGTATGATGGCAATTTGCTTATACTCCAGAATGTCATGAAGAGTGATCAGATGAATTGCAATTAATTGCAAAGTCCCTCTTTGCCATGCAAATGAACTGAATCCCCAAAAAACATTTCACCTGCATTTCAGCCATGCCACAAAAGGAATAGCTGACATCATGTCAGTGATTCTCTTGTTAACACAGGTGTGAGTGTTGACGAGGACAAGGCTGGAGATCACTCTGTCACGCTGATTGAGTTTGAATAACAGACTGGAAGCTTCAAAAGGAGGGTGCTGCTTGGAATCATTGTTCTTCCTCTGTCAAACATGGTTACCTGCAAGGAAACACGTGCCGTCATCATTGCTTTGCACAAAAAGGGCTTCACAGGCAAGAATATTGCTGCCAGTAAGATTGCACCTAAATCAACCATTTATAGGATCACCAAGAACTTCAAGGAGAGCGGTTCAATTGTTGTGAAGAAGGCTTCAGGGCGCCCAAGAAAGTCCAGCAAGCGCCAGGACCGTCTCCTATTCAGCTGTGGGATCGGGGCACCACCAGTACAGTGCTTGCTCAGGAATGGCAGCAGGCAGGTGTGAGTGCATCTGCATGCACAGTGAGCCGAAGACTTTAGGAGGATGGCCTGGTGTGAAGAAGGGCCGCAAAGAAGACAATTCTCTCCAGGAAAAACATCAGGGACAGTCTGATATTCTGCAAAAGGTACAGGGATTGGACTGCTGAGGACTGGGGAAAAGTCATTTTCTCTGATGAATCCCCTTTCGGATTGTTTGGGGCATCCGGAAAAAAGCTTGTCCTGAGAAGACAAGGTGAGCGCTACCATCAGTCCTGTGTCATGCCAACAGTAAAGCATCCTGAGACCATTCATGTGTGGGGTTGCTTCTAAGCCAAGGGAGTGGGCTCACTCACAATTTTTCCTAAGAACACAGCCATAAATAAAGAATGGTACCAGCACATCCTCCGAGAGCAACTTCTCCCAACCATCCAGGAATAGTTTGGTGACGAACAATGCCTTTTCCAGCATGATGGAGCACCTTGCCATAAGGCAAAAGTGATAACTAAGTGGCTCGGGGAACAAAACATCAATATTTTGGGTCCATGGCCAGGAAACTCCCCAGACCTTAATCCCATTGAGAACTTGTGGTCAATCCTCAAGAGGCGGGTGGACAAACAAAAACCGACAAATTCTGACCAACTCCAAGCATTGATTATGCAAGAATGGGCTGCCTAAGGATACATTTAAAATTGTTTGATTGTTCTTGGACAAGTTTATAGGTATAAGTTGAACGAGTTCTCTTCACGTTTCAATGGACGATTGGAGGCTCTATTTTCTCATTATAACGCGCCAACCAAAAGGAGATTTATGGATATAATACATTACTTTTTCTAACAAAAGAACCATGGATTGTCTTCGTTGGACACTTGGGCAGCCCTCAGCAGAAGTTCTTCAAAAGGTAATTGATTTGTTTTTGCTGTGAAATGTGTTATGTGTGAACCGTGAAGGCTTATGAATTTATGGTAATGGGAAAAATATGTGGGGTGCTATCCTCAAACAATCAAATGTGGTGCTTTCGCCGTAAAGCCTTTTTGAAATCTGACAACGCTGTGATATTGCCAAGAAGCAGAGCTTTTCATGACTATGAAACACTTGTATATTGATGCATGTTTAATAATTCAACTTTTGGATTTTGCGCCCCACCGCTCCCTAAGAAGTTGAAGAAGCAAAGTTTTTGTCCATTAAAATAACATCAGATTGGTCAGAAATGTGTAGACAATGTAGACAATGTTAATGTTGTAAATGACTATTGTTGCTGGAATGTCACGATCTTCGGGCTTGACAGACCAAGGCGCAGCGAGGCATCCAGTATACAGTGGGGAAAAAAAGTATTTAGTCAGCCACCAATTGTGCAAGTTCTCTCACTTAAAAAGATGAGAGAGGCCTGTAATTTTCATCATAGGTACACGTCAACTATGACAAACAAAATGAGGAAAGAAAATCCAGAAAATCACATTGTAGGATTTTTAATGAATTTATTTGCAAATTATGGTGGAAAATAAGTATTTGGTCAATAACAAAAGTTTATCTCAATACTTTGTTATATACCCTTTGTTGGCAATGACAAAGGTCAAACGTTTTCTGTAAGTCTTCACAAGGTTTTCACACACTGTTGCTGGTATTTTGGCCCATTCCTCCATGCAGATCTCCTCTAGAGCAGTGATGTTTTGGGGCTGTCGCTGGGCAACACGGACTTTCAACTCCCTCTAAAGATTTTCTATGGGGTTGAGATCTGGAGACTGGCTAGGCCACTCCAGGACCTTGAAATGCTTCTTACGAAGCCACTCCTTCGTTGCCCGGGCGGTGTGTTTGGGATTATTGTCATGCTGAAAGACCCAGCCACGTTTCATCTTCAATGCACTTGCTGATGGAAGGAGGTTTTCACTCAAAATCTCACGATACATGGCCCCATTCATTCTTTCCTTTACACAGATCAGTCGTCCTGGTCCCTTTGCAGAAAAACAGCCCCAAAGCATGATGTTTCCACCCCCATGCTTCACAGTAGGTATGGTGTTCTTTGTCCTCCAAACACGACGAGTTGAGTTTTTACCAAAAAGTTATATTTTGGTTTCATCTGACCATATGACATTCTCCCAATCCTCATCTGGATCATCCAAATGCTCTCTAGCAAACTTCAGACGGGCCTGAACATGTACTGGCTTAAGCAGGGGGACACGTCTGTCACTGCAGGATTTGAGTCCCTGGCGGCGTAGTGTGTTACTGATGGTAGGCTTTGTTACTTTGGTCCCAGCTCTCTGCAGGTCATTCACTAGGTCCCCCCGTGTGGTTCTGGGATTTTTGCTCACCGTTCTTGTGATCATTTTGACCCCACGGGGTGAGATCTTGCGTGGAGNTTTTCCACCATAATTTGCAAATAAATTCATTAAAAATCCTACAATGTGATTTTCTGGATTTTTTTTCTTCATTTTGTCTGTCATAGTTGAAGTGTACCTATGATGAAAATTACAGGCCTCTCTCATCTTTTTAAGTGAGAGAACTTGCACAATTGGTGGCTGACTAAATACTTTTTTCCCCCACTGTACATGTTTATTAAAGCGAAAAGTAACTGGGCAAAATAACAAAATGAACGAAGATCGTAACTTAAACATAGACTGACAATACAAACAAAGCTATGCATCAACAATAACCCACAAACCCCAAGTGAAAACTACAAACATATATATGGTTCCCAATTAGAGACAACGACACTCAGCTGCCTCTAATTGGGAACCATTACCCCAATGGTTATATAGGAAATATATAACCTAGAACAGAAAAAACCCTACACCAAAAACAAAACAAAAAACACTCCAACCTGTCTCTCAGGCCTGGACGTGACATGGAAATGGCAGATTTTTTATGGAATACCTACGTAGGCCTACAGAGGCCCAATATCAGCAACCATCACTCCTGTGTTCCAATTTGCACATTGTGTTAGCTAATCCAAGTTTATAATTTTAAAAGGCTAATTGATCATTACAAAACCCTTTTGCAATTATGTTAGCACAGCTGAAAACTTTAGTTCTAATTAAAGAAGCAATAAAACTGGTCTTCTTTAGACTAGTTGAGTATCTGGAGCATTAGCATTTGTGGGTTTGATCAATTTTACGTGATTTTAATGGACAGAAATGTGCTTTTCTCTCAAAAGCAAGGACATTTCTAAGTGACCCCAAACTTTTGAACAGTAGTGTATATATACTTTTTACCCCATTGTCTCCCCAATTGGTAGTTACAGTATGGACTCGGGAGAGGCGAAGGTAGAGAGCTGTGCGTCCTCCGAAACACAACCCAGCCAAACCACAATTGGCTGGGCTGCTTCTTGACACAGCACCAGCTTAACCCGGAAGCCAGCCGTACCAAAGTGTCAGAGGAAACACCATACACCTGGTGACCGTGTCAGCGTGCATTGCACACAGGCCATCACAGGAGTCCCTAGTGCACGATGGGACAAGAACATCCCTGCCGGCCAAATCCTCCCCTAAACCGGACAACACTGGGCCAATTGTGCCCCGCACCATGGGTCTCCCAGTCACAGCCAGCTGCGACAGAGCCTGGACTCGAACCAGGATCTCTAATGGCACAGCTAGCACTGCAATGCAGTGCCTTAGACCAGTGCGCCACTCTTTGGACTACATCGTAGTGAGATGCTCCCTATGTTAACCATATGAGTATGGAAGAGAGGGAGAAAGGTGAAAAGGAGATGGATGGATGGATGGATGAAGAGAGACAGAGATGGACGGAGAGGTAGTGAGAATAGAGGATAAATATGGAGAGTTAGAGCAGTAGAGTCGGAGAGAGAGTTAGCGAGATGGAGAGGGAGAGGTAATGGGGCCAGTGACTGGCTTTACACCTCGTCTCTGTGGAAACTAATTGGGAGAGAGCTGCAGGGCACTAATCCGAGCACTCTGTCAGGTAAATGTAGTGCAATCAACTATGAAGGGTAAATCAATGTACTACCTCTCACTCTCTACACCACTTTGTCTCTCGCTCACTCCCTCTCTCTACCCCACTATCTGTATCTCTCTACATCTCTCCTCTCTCTTTCTCAACACCTCTCTTGCTCCACCCTTTACTCTCTCCCTCTCTCTGCCTGCTCTCCCTCCCTCTCTTTCTACACGTCTCTCACGCTCTCTTGTTACCTCTCTCCTTTACTCATTCTTATTGTCTAATGAGAAGTCAATAGTATATGCATGGCCATTAATGCCTCATTAAAGCAAATTTATCTCCCAAGTACTTATTTCATAAACATTAGACCATATGGATTCATGAATTACTGAAAGTGTATGATTTGAAGTGATTCCACCATGGAAGAAAATATAAAATAAGTGATAAAATATATATATCTTTTTTAGGATAGACACGGGTATGAATAAGAGGGGAGTGTGATACAGGTGAGGGTGTGAGTGTGATACAGAGAATAAAATGATCAGTGGTGAATCCGAAGATCAAACCAGTGCCTCTGGGTGTAATCTCGGTTACCCAGAAGTAAAATTGTCCCGCAAAAGTTTATCACTTCCTTTTATACTTCTGCAGGGAATGCCATTAACAATTGTGTAACCAATTCTTGTTTCCATACATTTTTACAATATAGCCAATGTTGACTTTGTGGCTGCGAAATCTAGTGGAAACTGTTTATCATCAGCACACAGGCTTGAAAATCACAGCCTTCGCCCAATCCTGATTCAGCCAAATAATCAATGATGAAACCCCAAACATAATTTACGTGAGCCTTGACAGATTCTCATCGCTTTATCTGTCCATGAGAATCTGTCCATAATAGATTACTCTGGCAGTAGAGGCTCCTCCTCAGAGGAAGGGGAGGACCATCCTCCTCAGTGAATTTCATGAAAATGTAAATTGTAAAACATTTTTAGATTAACTTACACAGACTTACACAGTAATTATGACAACTTCCGGAGGATGTCCTCCAGCCTGTCAGAGCTCTTGCAGCATGAACTGACATGTTGTCCACCATATCAAAGGATCAGATAATTAATCTTGTACTGAAAGCATAAGCTACAGCTAGCTAGCACTGCAGTGCATAAAATGTGGTGAGTAGTTGACTCAAAGAGAGAGAGAGACAATAGTTGAACAGTTTTTAACTAATTAATTTCTTCCAAAATGAAGGAGCAGCAAGCGAGAAACAGAGGGATCCTATGTTAACCTGCCAAGACACTGTTCTGTAGGACGCTGTTCCCAAGCCAGGCGGTAATGCGTCTCTCACTGTTCACTGAATGAATGACAAGTGAATGAATGGGTGATAATTTTGCACCTTACTTCACAATTTAATTTAAATTAGAACTAACTGAATGATAAGGGGGGTGAAGAGGTTGAAGTAATTTAGAAAGACAATAGTCTAATGATGATTTGTGTTATGCCTATTTACTGTGTCAGCAGCCAGTCATTTGACCATGCAACTTGCGGGTTGATACCATTGTCTTTTACCTTTTACTTTGTAAAAATAAGCTGTTATGGGACTGTTATTTGCTTTAACTCTATTACTAATCTAACGTATTGTAAGGGAAACGAAAACATGCTACATGTTGTAGTAGAATAATGCAAAACATACCCTTGACTCTATCCAGCAAAGCAAACAATGCCAGCCCACTGAATGAATGACAAATGGATGGAATGGATAATTGTGCAAGTTAGATCCCAATCAAATTTAAATTAGTCCTAACTGAATGAGGGTGAAGAGGTGGATTTCATTTAGAACAACAATAGTGTAATGATGCGTTTGTATTATACCTATTTATCAGCGTTGGCGCTCATGTTAATAATTTGACCGTGCGCCTTGCTGGTTGATACCGTTCTGTTTTACTTTGTAAAAATAAGCTGTTACAGGACTGTTTATTGACTGTAATTATTACTAATCTATTATAAGGGAAACAAAAACATGCTACGTGTTGCAGTAGGCCTTTAGAATAATGCTAAGCCTATGCTTGACTCTATCCAAGTTAATGAGCGGGAAACAAATGCCAGTCAGCCTGCACAGCCGGCCCATCGAAACTACACCTAAACTATACCGAAACTAATTTCACACATAATAAGAGTTAGCCTAAAGACAATATTAAATTGACAATCTGATGAGTGACAATATTAGGCCTATCAGTTGTCAAATTGTACATGAAGAGATGGGTGCATCTTGTAATTGACAGATGCAGGGAAAGGAGCATCACTTTATCAAATCCTACTTCAGAGTCACATGCAGGTAAAACATTTTGATTTCTATGTAGCATCAGAAAGAGCATATTCTGCAGTTTGTATGACACTTACTTTTGTAAAATAACTCTCAAAATTCATGAGGTGAAGCTCTAATTCCAAATAACTTTTTTCAAGAATATCCATGCATTCAGTACATGACGTGAGGCTGCATTGCTCTGGCTGTTAAGCAAAATCTAGTAACATAAAATGTTAAAACTACTTAGGGAGCAGCGGGGCGCTAGCGGGCCACTCCCGACACTACCCGGTGAAATGTAAGGCGCCAAATTCAAAATCCCAAAGTTGAATTATTAAACATTAATCAATATACAAGTGTTGCATAGCCATCAAAAGCTCTGCTTCTTGGCAATATCACAGCGTTGTCAGATTTCAAAAAGGCTTTACGGCGAAAGCACAACATTTGATTGTTTAAGGATAGCCCCTCTCATATTTTATGCATTAGCATAAATCCATAACCAATCCAATGGTTCTTTTGTTAGAAAAAGTTATTTATTATATCCATAAATCTCCGTTTGGTTGGCGCGTTATGATCATAAAATCCACCGTTGAGTCGCCCATTGAACCGTGAAGAGAACACGTTCAAATTATACCTATACATTTTCTACAAACAAATCAAACATCATTTTTAATGTATCCTTAGGTATCCTTTTATGTATATTACCTGTAATATTTCAACCGGACGATAACGTGAACAATAGGAAAGAAAAATAAACTGGGGCGCGCTCACAATCTCGCGCGCGTCAAACCTTGTTTACAAAAGTGGTCCCCTGACAATTTCCTCTTCCTATCCGTTCTGCTTACTCCTAGAAATTCAAGTCTTTGTATAAAGACTGTTGACATCTAGTGGAAGCCATAGGTACTGCAGTCTCAGTCCTACATAACACTGTATGCAATAGGCAACTTGGAGAAGGTCATCTACAAAAATCTAGATTTTTCTCGGGTTTTTGCCTGCTATATCAGTTCTGTTATACTCACATACATTATTTTAACACTCTTGGAAACGTCAGCGTGTTTCCTATCCAATAATCCTAATTATGTGCATATCCTGTTTTCTGGGCCTGAGTGGTAGGCATTTTGCTTTGGGCACGCCAGACTCTCCAAAACCGTCACCTATGCAGCCGCTCCCTAAGAAGTTAACTACTTAGGGAGCAGTGGGGTGCCCCACTCCCGACACTACCCGGTGAAATGTAAGGCGCCATATTCAAAATCCAAAAGTTGAATTATTAAACATTCATCAATATACAAGTGTTGCATAGTCATCAAAAGCTATGATTCTTGGCAATATCACAGCGTTGTCAGATTTCAAAAAGGCTTTACGGCGACAGCACAACATTTGATTGTTTGAGGATAGCCCCTCTCATATTGTAGGCATTAGCATGAATCCATAACCAACGCGGGTCTCACAAAAGGCATAAAATCGCTAATATAAAATCGCTTACCTTTGATGAACTTCTGCGGAGGGCTTCCCAAGTGTCCAACGAAGACAATCCATGCTTCTTTTGTTAGAAAAAGTCATTTATTATATCCATAGGCGGAGTGACAGGTTTCGGGTCGAGAGCCAAACCCTGTCCCCTGGTGTGAACACCAGGGTCTCACTGCGGTGGCGGTCAGCGCTCACCTTCTGCCGCCTCATGGCTCGTTGTAGGTGCACATGGCCGGCCTCCCAGGTCTCCTCCGAGCGCCTAAACCATTCATCCACTGCAGGAGCCTCGTTCTGGCTCTGATGCCACAGTGCCAGAACCGGCTGGTACCCTAGTACGCACTGGAAGGGGGAGAGGTTAGTAGAAGAATGGCGGAGTGAGTTCTGGGCCATCTCTGCCCAGGGGATGAAACTCGCACACTCCCCCAGCCGGTCCTGGCAATAAGAGCGCAGAAACCTACGCACATCCTGGTTGACTCTTTCCACCTGCCCGTTATTCTTGGGGTGAAAACCTGAGGTAAGGCTGACCGAGGCCCCCAGCCGTTCCATAAACGCCCTCCAAACCCTGGACGTGAACTGGGGACCCCGATCAGAAACTATGTCTTCAGGCACCCCGTAGTGCCGGAAGACGTGGGTGAACAGGGCCTCCGCAGTCTGTAGGGCCGTAGGGAGACCGGCAAAGGAAGGAGGTGGCAGGACTTAGAAAACCGATCCACAACGGCCAGGATCGTGGTGTTTCCCTGTGACGGTGGAAGATCAATCAGGAAATCCACAGACAGGTGTGACCATGGCCATTGTGGAACGGGTAGGGTTTGTAATTTACCTCTGGGCAGGTGCCTAGGCGCCTTGCACTGGGCGCACACCGAGCAGGAGGAAACATAAACCCTCACGTCCTTAGCTAAGGTGGGCCACCAGTACTTCCTACTAAGGCAAGGCACTGTCAGACCGATGCCAGGATGACCAGCAGAGGGTGACGTGTGGGCCCAATAGATCAGACAGTCGCGGACAGCAGACGGAACGTACAGACGTCCAGCCCGACACTGGATGGGAGTGGACTCTGCACTAATCGCCTGCTCAATGTCCGCATCCAGCTCCCACACCACCGGTGCCACCAGGCAAGAGGCCGGAAGTATGGGAGTGGGATCTATGGCCCGCTCCTCTGTGTCATACATCCGGGACAGTGCGTCTGCCTTAGCGTTCTGGGAACCTGGTCTGTAGGAAAGGGTGAACACAAAACGGATGAAAAACATGGCCCACCTTGCCTGGCATGGATTCAGTCTCCTTGCCGCCCGGATGTACTCCAGATTACGGTGGTCAGTCCAGATGAGAAAAGGGTGTTTAGTCCCCTCAAGCCAGTGTCTCCACGCCTTCAGAGCTTTTACGACAACTAACAACTCCCGGTCCCCCACATCATAGTTTCGCTCCGCCGAGCTGAGCTTCTTCGAAAAGAAAGCACAAGGGCGGAGTTTTAGTGGCGTACCCGAGCGCTGAGACAGCACAGTTCCTATCCCAGCCTTGGACGCGTCCACCTCAACTATGAAGGCCAAAGAGGGATCCGGATGAGCCAGCATGGGAGCCGAGGTAAACAGAGCCTTCAGATGACTAAAAGCCCTGTCCGCCTCAGCTGACCACTGCAGTCGCACTGGTCCCCCCTTCAACAGTGAAGTAATAGGAGCCGCTACCTGACCAAAGCCCCGGATAAACCTCCGGTAGTAGTTGGCAAACCCTAAGAACCGCTGCACTTCCTTTGCCGTGGTTGGAGTCGGCCAATTACGCACGGCTGAAATGCAGTCATTCTCCATCTCCACCACTGACGTGGAAATGCGGTACCGTAGGAAAGAGACGGACTGCTGGAAGAACAGACATTTCTCAGCCTTGACGTACAGGTCATGCTCCAACAGTCTGCCCAGCACCTTGCGCACCAGAGACACATGCTCGGCGCGTGTAGCGGAGTATATCAGAAGGTCATCGATATACACCACTACACCCTGCCCGTGCAGGTCCCGGAAAATCTCATCTACAAATGCCTGGAAGACTGGTGGAGCATTCATCAACCCGTACGGCATGACGAGGTACTCATAGTGCCCTGAGGTGGTACTAAATGCTGTCTTCCACTCGTCCCCCTCCCGGATACGCACTAGATTGTAGGCACTCCTGAGATCCAATTTGGTGAAGAAGCGCGCCCCGTGCATTGACTCGATTGCACTGGCTATGAGAGGCATCGGATTACCTCACGGTGATCTGATTAATACCTCGTTAGTCAATACACAGGCGCAGACCTCCATCCTTCTTCTTCACAAAAAATAAACTTGAGGAGGCAGGTGAAGTGGAGGGCCGAATGTATCCCTGTCCCAGAGATTCGGCAACATATGTCTCCATAGCTGCCGTCTCCTCCTGTGACAGAGGATACACGTGACTCCTGGGAAGTGCTGCGTCTACCAGGAGATTTATCGCACAATCCCCCCCGTCGATGTGGTGGTAATTGAGTCGCCTTCTTTTTACAGAAGGCGAGAGCCAAATCGGCATATTCTGAGGGGATGTGCACCGTGGAGACCTGGTCTGGACTCTCCACCGTAGTTGCACCGATGGAAACACCTACACACCTCCCTGAGCACTTTCGTGACCATCCCTTTAGAGCCCTCTGTTGCCACGAAATAGTGTGGTCATGATAGGCCAACCAGGGTAGACCCAGCACCATGGGAAATGCAGGAGAATCAATGAGGTAGAGACTAATCTTCTCCTCATGACCCCCCTGCGTCACCATACTCAGTGGAGCTGTAACCTCCCTAATCAGCCCTGACCCTAATGGTCGACTATCTAGGGCGTGTTCAGGGGAAGGCATATCAACAGACACAATAGGAATCCCTAAACTACGGGCCAATGAACGGTCAGTAAAGTTCCCAGCTGTGCCTGAATCGACGAGCGCCTTATGCTGGGAACATGGGGAAAATTCAGGAAAATCTATAAACAAAAACATGAGGGCAACAGGGGGCTCTGGGCGAGTCTGGTGCCTACTCACCTGGGATGATACGATAGTGCCCTGCCTGCTGCCTCGACTACCTAAGGCACCCCCCCAGCACCGACCAGCAGTATGCCCTCTGCGGCCACATAAGGTGCAGGGAGTGGTCCCTCCTCCGGCCCCCCTAAGCGCAGTCCCTCCTAGCTCCATGGGTGTAGGATCCGAGGTATTGGGGGATGGAACTAACAGGCCCTGATCCGGACGTCCACGGGTGGCCAGCAGGGTATCCAGCCTGATGGACATGTCCACCAGCTGGTCAAAGGATAAGGTGGTGTCCCTGTATGCCAGCTCCCGTCGGACGTCCTCGCGCAGACTGCACCTATAATGGTCGATCAGGGCTCTGTCATTCCATCCCGCTCCTGCGGCCAGGGTGCGGAACTCCAATGAAAAGTCTGTGCGCTCCTCGTGGAACAGGCGTTCACCCGCCACTCTACCCTCAGGTGGATGGTCGAGCACTGTCCTGAAGCGGCGTGTGAACTCCTCGTAATGGTCCAACGCCGCTCCGTCCTCCCCCAATACGGCGTTGGCCCACTCCAGGGCTTTCCCGGATAAGCAGGAGACGAGGGCGGACACGCTCTCGCGTCCCGAGGGAGCCGGGTGAACGGTCGCCAGGTAGAGCTCTAGTTGGAGTAGGAACCCCTGGCACCCGGCAACCGTTCCATCATACGCCCTCGGGAGCACGAGCCGAATCCCACTTGGTCCAGGTGAAGGAAGGGTGGACAGTTGTGTGGGAATAGGCGTGGGAGTTTGTAGAGAAGGTTGAGGCACTGGCAAACCTCCTCTCTCCTATCGCTCCATACTCTTCAGTGCGCAATCCATGACGCTGTATATTGGACGCGTGCTCCTGAAGAATCTCCTCGACTGAATGAGGTTGATGTGTTTCTGCTGACTCCATTTGAGGTGATTGATTCTGTGATGCGTCTGTGTGAGCTGGTGTAGAGGAGTCAAGCGCAGGACAGCAGATATGAGTAATACTAGTAATTTTACTCAAAAATAATCGTATTACACGCCAAAAATAATGCTAAGCCCAAACATAATGGACCGCAATACAAAACAATCAATCACAAAGACATGGGGGGACAGAGATTTAAATAAGGAACATGTAATTAGTGATTGAAACCAGGTGTGTACAATGAAGACAAAAAAACATAGAAAATAAAAAGTAGATCGGCGGCAGCTAGAAAACTGGCGACGTAAGCCGCCCGAACAAGGAGAGGGACCAACTTCGGCTGAAGTCGTGACAAAATCATTCAATGACTGAGTGAGAATCACAAGTTATGGACAAGCTGGGAAAGCACAACCATGTTATAGCTGTTCGTAGAGAGAAATCTAATTAGCATTGCTCACAGAAAAAAATATTGTAAGAATCATGTGGTGTACAAATATTCCCTCAAAGATCTTTTTCAGCAGCTGACAAAAAAGTAATGTTTGTTATCATCAATTCTAATTTAATTTTCCTCTGTAGCATTTGTGGAGTTCTGGTGGAGATGCACAAGTATCTCTTCAGCCTATTTTCCACCCACTACAATCTTCCAGTTGAAAAATACATTATTCGATGTGTGGCAATCATCCTCTCTCTCTCCAGGCTTCTCTGCAACACAACATCCGTCTATGATTATGTAAACGGGTTCCAGAAAATTTATGTGACCCCTTTAATTTGGGCTGTATGAGAGAGAGGGTGGGAGAGAGATGGAGGGATAGGAGGGGAGAGAGAAATAGAGTGAGGGGTTCAGAGAGAGGAAGAAAAAAAGGGAGAGAGATGGAGAGAGAAAGAATGAGAGATAAAAAGAGAGAGAGTGAGTGAAAGGGGCCCTGCAATTCTCCACACTCCCTCTTTTGCTAGCGAGGCCGGGGAAGTGGCGACCAGAGAGAAGCTGTTGCCATGACTACTCGCTGGCAGCTTCTCTCCCTGTGTGTTCCGAGTGCACTGGCTGTATCCTCTATCCAACGCCTGGGAGTGATGGAGGGGAGGGGTGGAGCCACTGAAGAAAACAAGGCTAAGGTCTCTCTTCCACAAAACCTTAGGTTTGCATGCTGGTAAAAGAGCAACAAAAGAGCTCCGATGTCGGATCAGCTCATGGCCCTTAGTTGGAAGATTGTTGGTGGTTGCTACTACATATACAGTGGCAAGAAAAAGTATGTGAACCCTTTGCAATTACCTGGATTTCTGCATAAATTGGTCATAACATTTGATCTGATCTTCATCTAAGTTACAGCAATAGGCAAACACAGTTTTCTTAAACTAATAACACACACATTATCGTATTTTTCTTGTCTATATTGAACACACCATTTAAACGTTCACAGTATAGGTTGGAAAAAGTATGTGAACCCCTAGGCTAATGACTTCTCCAAAAGCTAATTGGAGTCAGGGGTCAGCTTACCTGGAGTCCAATCAATGAGACGAGATTGGAGATGTTGGTTAGAGCTGCCCTGCCCTATAAAAAACATTCACAAAATTTGAGTTTGCTATTCACAAGAAGCATTGCCTGATGTGAACCATGCCTCAAACAAAATAGATCTCAGAAGACTTGCATGAAGCTGGAAATGGTTACAAAAGTAACTCTAAAAGCCTTGATGTTCATCAGTCTACGATAAGACAAATTGTCTATAAATGGAAAAAAGTTCAGCACTGTTGCTACTCTCCCTAGGAGTGGCCGTCCTGCAAAGATGACTGCAAGAGCACAGTGCAGAATGCTCAATGAGGTTAAGTTATGATCACATTTTATGACCAATTTATGCAGATATCCAGGTCATTTCAAAGGGTTCACATGCTTTTTCTTGCCACTGTATACATCATCTCTATAGTTGCACCACAGTAGCGTTGGCACACTAGTGGTACAATGTCCTTCAGTTTGAGAAGTTCTGTATTAATGCAAATCATTAACTATCAGGTATCTCCACTGAGTTTGTTACATTATTAGGTTTTTGAGATTATGGTTCCACCCACATGACTGAGGAGAACAATTATGTTCACTCACTGCTTGCTGCTCCCAATAAGTGATGTTCTAATATCGATGAAACAGCAACCATGCACCCACAAGACCGTTATCAACAATTCCCCAACTTTGCTACTCCTCCTTTATCAAGCCAGTATCATTTTTCACATTCCAAAGTAACTTGTAATACCTCAATTCCATATAGGGTCCTCTGTTCCACGTTGGATATTACCTTAACACAATCTGAATTTAAAGCTGCACTATTTCAGTTTGTGACAAAACAAGCACTTATAGTGTAGAGAGTTATTGTATCATGTAAACCACTTTGAAATATATAAAATATTATATTTTCAGCTGTTTGAAGCTGGTGTACAAATCTGAAAGTAAAAGACAGCAAAAAACAAACTTAAGTACAGGACGCATAGAAATAGCGCACATAGAACATATCTACCTCTTCTTAGACTTCCTTTCGATGAGAAAGATAGATTTCTATGTACATTTGATCGGGTTGCCCAAAAAGTTATATATTGCAATTTTAAAGGTTTTATTTCATTCCTCTGCAATGTGTGTACATGTGTGTACATAGGTGACTCAGGCATGTCAGAATGAGGTTTCAGTGTCTATGGCTGCACTCTAGCTCAGAAATGTGTGTGTGTGTGTGTGTATATGTGTGTACGTAAGATAATCTAGGTAATGGATACAGGTGGAATGGATATAATACACCAGCCAACAGTTTTAGGACATACAGGTTTCTTTGTTACTTTCATAGTCGTCCTTCTCCTCGTCTTAAATAGTCAGGGTATAGTTACTTTGTCAGCTAATCCACAGTGTTTCGATCACATTGGGATGGAATTTTGTTCTGTCATATTGTGTGTGTGTATGGGTTTGTGTGTGAATTCATGGCAGGTTGACATTTATTGGGCCAGCTACAAAGTCAAAATTGCCTATATCATAAAAAAATGCTGTTTGATCTTAATTTAAGGTTAGAGTTTTATTTATTTTTATTTCAACTTTATTTAACCAGGTAGGCCAGTTGAGAACACGTTTACAACTGCTACCTGGCCAAGATAAAGCATAGCAGTGAGACAGAAAAACAACAACACAGAGTTACACATAAACAAACGTACGATCAATAACAAAAAAGACAAATAGAAAGATCTATGTACAGTGTGTGCAAATGTAGAAGAGTAGGGAGGTAGGCAATACATGGACATAGAGGCAAAAATAATTACAATTTAGCACCAATACTGGAGTGATATATGTGCAGATGATGATGTGCAAGTAGAGATACTGGGGTGCAAAAGAGCAAGAGGGTAAGTAATAATATGGGGATGAGGTAGTTGGGTGTGCTATTTACAGATTGGCTTTGTACAGATACAGTGGTTGGTAAGCTCCTCCAACAGCTGATGCTTAAAGTTAGAGAGGGATATATAAGACTCCAGATTCAGAGATGTTTGCAATTCGTTCCAGTCATTGGCAGCGAACTAGAAGGAAAGGCGGCCAAAGGAAGTGTTGGCTTTGGGGATGATCAGTGCAATATATTGTACCTGCTGGAGCGTGTGCTACCGGTGGGTGTTGCTATGGTGACCAGTGAGCTGAGATAAGGCTGGGCTTTACCTAGCAAAGACTTACAGATGACTTGGAGCCAGTGGGTTTGGCGACGGATATGTAGTGAGGGCCAACCAACGAGAGCATAGCGGTCGCAGTGGTGGGTAGTATATGGGGATTTGGTGATAAAACAGCATTAGGGTTGGCAGTGTGGTTAAGGTTAGGGTTAAAATTGATTTAATGATTTTTGTGGCTGTACCAGCTAGTGACCACTCTGCAGAACTGCGTCCAGTACGAGTCATCTCTATAAATGCCAACCTGCAAAATCGTGTGCATTTGTGTGTGAACCTGAATGTGTGTTGTGTGCTGGCTTTTGTGTATGCTTATTTGTCAATGAGTGGTCTACTCTTCACTTGCCTCTCTGTGTGTCTAAAAGACTTTGCCTTTCCAGATTCAGTTGCTATTGGACACTGCATGCAGAGGCCATTGTGGTCATGTTGGAGCCTCCACCCCCATCTTCGCACCCACCGTGTCCGCTCTCTTCCCCTCCTGATCCCATCGAGAGGCTGACCTTGGCTGGGCATGACAGAGAGCTGGCCTGGGGGGGACTGCTGGAACTCCACACCAGCCCACCGAATCATCCCACTCAGCCAGTGCAGATGTCCTGATGCCTGGACAAATACACACAGAACAGAAACAAAGATGCACAGACAGGCGCACACACACAGCCCCTGGACCACTGGAGGCCCCTCTAGCTAGCAGATGTCCAGTCTCTCTCTCCCTCTGTCTCTGTTCCTCTTTTTCTCTCTCTCTTTCAATGCCTCTTCCACTTATAGTAGCTGTGATCTACATCTGTCTATATTATTTACTATGCTCTTACTAAGCAGTAATGTGTGTGTGTGTTGTTGGTTTATTCAGATCCCCATTAGCTATTGCTGAAGCAGCAGCTATAGCCTTCAGCCTGCCTGAGTCCCATACCAGGGTTCTGTACCAACCAACACACTGACTGCCTAGTCCACTCCCTTGGACCACACAGTATAGTGTTGCTTTGTATGATATCGGTTTGTTGGCATTCTTTTTGCATTGTATTGGACACATAATTCCAAAGCAAACATAATATTAGACCTTGATAAAAAAGTATTGTATGTATCTTCTCAGACACCTGTTCGCATACCTTCGGACTCGTTAAGGAGCTCGTCTCGGACAATAGCACTTCTTTCAAGTCAAACAACTTTGAAATGTTTCTCAAGAACAATGGAGCAAGGCACATCCTGTCACCACCTTACCATCCGTCATCAAACAGAGCAGTGGAGAAGGAGGTGCAAACCTTTTAAGAAGGCCTGGACTAGATTCGACCCACACATCAAAGGCTTGCCCGGTTCCTGTTCACTTACGAGAACACACCACACACAGTAATGGAATGTACACCAGCTGAACTGTTTCTGAAATGCCAACCACGTTCCCATCTGACACTGCTGAAACCAGACTTGTCAAACACTGTGGCTAAGCACCAGCTACAGCAGGTGAAAGCTCAAGACAGACACCAAGACCATTGTACTTGCCTACGGAGCAGAAAGAGGAACTGCCCCTCCCTACCTTCAGGCTATGCTCAAACCCTACACCCCAACCAGGGTTGGTAGGTTACTTTCTAACTGTAGTCTGTTACAGGTACTAGTTACCTGTCCAAAATTGTAATCAGTAATGTAACTTTTGGATTACCCAAAATCAGTAACATAATCTGATTACATTCAGTTACTTTTTGATTACCTTCCCCTTAAGAGGCATTAGAAGAAGCCAAAAATGTATGTTACCAATTGAAAGACATCTATTGCAGGATAAATCTATGTTAAAGTTTACATAGCTGGTCATATATGGATGTTAAATTTTACTTTATGGGTTGGTTATGTAGGCTTCTTCTATCCCATCGCTTTCTAATACATATAATAATACAATTTAATTATATCTTTACATTCAAAAACTATGTCTATCAGAATTCCAGTCATTCCAATAAATGCTATACCCCTTGATCTTCAAGAATAGGACTTGGAAATATGGATTAGCCAAATTGTTTTACCTGAGCATGACCCCAAGACTAAGGACTTATTAGCCAGCTCTACTCTGTTGTTTATGATTTTGTTGTCATGGAGGACTGATTGGGCTCACTGATTCGAGTTGAAAAATAAATGCTGCGCTCATGGAATGGCATGCTTTGAGCACTACTGAAAAGTGCTATTTACATGTGAAAAATGAATGCCATATGCTGCATTTGCTATAGGCCAATTATTTACCTTTTTGTTGGTGGCACTTTGATATCTTGATAATATGCAGCTGTTTAAAGGGCAAATCCACAGATGAAACCATAACAAAACGGTTGCCCCGCCTCTGTTTTGGTAAAAAGCTGAGGGATGGGCCTGGAGAAATGTAATCACTCTCAGATTAATAGACAGAGCAATTGTGCAAGGATTGACCATCCATGATATACAAATGACTGTTTTAACCATGTTAAGAGGCTATACAGTGTTTGCTTACATTTACAATCTTTACAAAGAATGTAGAAAAACAAGCTTATTTTTTGTTTTAGGTTCTCATGGAGTGTGACAGTTGAACTAAGCTCATGAGGCATTTACAAGATATATTCTTCAAAAATCAATGGATATACATACAGTTGAAGTCGGAAGTTTACATACACCTTAGCCAAATACTGTACATTTAAACTCAATTTTCACAATTCCTGACATTTAATCCTAGTAAAAATGCCCTGTTTTAGGTCAGTTAGGATCACCACTTTATTTTAAGAATGTGAAATGTCAGAATAGTATTAGAAAGAATGTTTTATGTCAGCTTTTATTTCTTTCATCACATTCTCAGTGGGCCAGAAGGTTACATACACTCAATTAGTATTTGGTAGCATTGCCTTTAAATTGTTTAACTTAGGTCAAACGTTTCGGGTAGCCTTCCACAAGCTTCCCACAATAAGCTGGGTGAATTGTGGCCCATTCCTCCTGACAGAGCTGGTGTAACTGAGTCAGGTTTGTAGGCCTCCTTGCTTGCACACGCTTTTTCAGTTCTGCCCACAAAATTTCTATAGGATTGAGGTCAGAGCTTTGTGATGGCCACTCCAATACCTTGACTTTGTTGTCCTTAAGCCATTTTGCCACAACTTTGGAAGAATGCTTGGGGTCATTGTCCATTTGGAAGAACCATTTGCGACCAAGCTTGAACTTCCTGACTGATGTCTTGAGATGTTGCTTCAATATATTCACATAATTTTCCTTCCTCATAATGCCATCTATTTTGTGAAGTGCACCAGTCCCTCCTGCAGCAAAGCACCCCCACAACATGATACTGCCACCCCGTGCTTCACGGTTGGGATGGTGTTCTTCGGCTTGCAAGCCTCCCCCTTTTTCCTCCAAACGTAACAATGGTCGTTATGGCCAAGTTCTATTTTTGTTTCATCAGACCAGAGGACATTTCTCCAAAAAGTACGATCTTTGATTTGCACTTTTCGCACCAAAGTGCGTTCAGCTCTAGGAGACAGAATGCGTCTTCTCCCTGAGCGGTATGACGGCTGCGTGGTCCCATGGTGTTTATGCTTGCCTACTATTGTTTGTACAGATTAACGTGGTACCTTCAGGTCTGGGCTGATTTATTTTGAGTTTCCCATGATGTCAAGCAAAAAGGCACTGAGTTTGAAGGTAGGCCTTGAAATACATCCACAGGTACACCTCCAATTGACTCAAATGATGTCAATTAGCCTTTCAGAAGCTTCTAAAGCCATGACATCATTACCTGTAATTTTCCAAGCTGTTTAAAGGCACAGTCAACTTAATGTATGGAAACTTATGACCCACAGGAATTGTGATACAGTGAATTATAAGTGAAATAATCTGTCTGTAAACAATTGTTGGAAAAACTACTTGTGTCATCCACAAAGGAGATGTCCTAACCGACTTGCCAAAACTATAGTTTGTTAACAAGACATTTTTGGAGTAATTGAAAAATGAGTTTTAAAGACTCCAACCTCAGTGTATGTAAACTTCCGACTTTAACTGTATCTTGACCTTCATCCTGAACCTGGCCCACCACCAGAAGCCCAGGAAGAGCGGAGGTATCCTTTTCGACATTGAAGAACACCTCAAAAGCTTGACCTTTGAGTTGAGCTGTTTCAGGAAGTAATGAACAGTGAACAAAAATACTTTGATATGTCCTAAAGATTAAAAAAAGCAAAAGGACATTACGCTCTAAACAAAAAGAACACTTTACCACAAACAAATAGTTATTGGGAGTTATTAACGCCGTGTCAGCACACCCTGCGTGTAGGATGGGAAACAAACAGGTCGGTGTTTAGACGGGCTGAATGCTCAGTGTGCGTTGTCTGAAAATCTCCTGATCACTCTCCCAATAATTTCCATGCCATTTAGCAAAAGCTTTTATCCAAAGTGACTTACAGCAATGATTGCATCATTTTGCGTGTGGGTGGTCCCAGGAATCGAACCAACCACCCTGGCATTACAACACCATGCTCTACCAACTGAACTACAAAGAACCATTCTTGCAAACCTACAATAAACTCTCTCCCACCTCTTATAAATCCCAGAAAACGGTGCCTTGAGGAAGGCATCAGGGCATGCATACTAGGTGTGGAAAATGCTGGATCCTAGCTAATAATATTACCTATTTGCTACCCCAGCTGCAGTTAGAAATCTTTCGGCAGCTATACTGGAATATAATTTGTTTGCCTCTTCATCTCTGGTTTCAGGCTTGTTTACAAACTTTCCAAACTATGGTGGCCAAAACTACCCAATGGAACACAATATTTGCTTCACTGCCATCAGTGCAAGGGATACGCTATCAGGCAAAACATTCCTCTAAATTCACTTTCATATTATACATAAAATAATATATATATATATATATATATATGATAATTTGTTAAATAGTAATCTCTATTATATTGCATTCTTTATGTAAATGTTTTATTGTCATTGACAGAACATCTTTAACAATTACAAATGACATCACACAAATCATGTCCAAAAATTACACTGAACAAAAATATAAACGCAACATGTAAAGTGTCCGAAGTTACAAGAGCTGAAATAAAAGATCCCAGAAATGTTCCATTTGCACAAAAAAAGCTTCAAATTTGTTTACCTCCCTGTTAGTGAGCATTTCTCATTTGCCAAGATCCATCCACCTGACCGGTATGGCATATCAAGACGTCGATTAAACAGCATGAACATTACACAGGTGTACCTTGTGCTGGGGACAGTAAAACGCCACTAAAATGTGCAGTTTTGTCACATGACACAATTCCACAGATGTCTCAAGTTTTGAGGGAGCTTACACAACCCCCTGTAACCATGCCAGCCCAGGACCTCCACATCCGGCTTCTTCACTTGCGGGATCGTCTAAGACCAGCAACCTGGACACCTGATGAAACTGTGGGTTTGCACAACCAAAGATTTTCTGCACAAACTGCCAGAAACCATCTCAGGGAAGCTACTCTGCGTGCTCGTCGTCCTCACCAGGGTCTTGACCTGACTGCAGTTTGGCGTTGTAAACAACTTCAGTGGGAAAATGCTCACCTTCGATGGCCACTGGAACGCTGGAGAAGTGTGCTCTTCATGGATGAATCCCGCTGTACCGGGTAGATGGCATTGTGTGGGCGAGCGGTTGTCTGATGTCAAGGTTGTGAACAGAGTGCCCCACATGGTGGTGGTACAGTTATGGTATGGGCAGGCGTAAGCTACGGACAATGAACACAATTACATTTTATCAATGGAAATTTTTATCCACAGAATTAACGTGATAAGATCCTGAGACCCATTGACGTGCAATTCATCCGCCGCCATCACCTCATGTTTCAGCATGATAATGCAAGGCCCCATGTCGGAAGGATCTGTACACAATTCCTGGAAGCTGAACATGTCCCAGTTCTTCCATGGCCTGCATATTCATCTGTCGCACATTGACCATGTTTGGGATGCTCTGGATTGACGTGTACGACAGTGTGTTCAAGTTCCCGCCAGTATCCAACAACTTCGCACAGCCATTGAAGAGGATTGGGACAACATGCCACAGGCCACAATCAACAGCCTGATCAACTCTATGCGAAGGAGCTGTGTCGTGCTGCATGAGGCAAATGGTGGTCATGCCAGATACTGATTAGGGCCTAATGAATGTATTTAAATTGACTGATTTCCTTGTATGAACTGTAACTCAGTATAGTCTTTGAAATTGTTGCATGTTGCGTTTATATTTTTGTTCATACAGGTATTCATTCTCGGAACAGTTTGGATTTTTTACTTTACCTTCTAAAACGGAATTTTAAAGTTTGATTTGTTACATTAAAACATTCAGCAATTACAGCAATATTCTGTTTTTAGCATCAGGAAGAAACTGCTAACAGTTAGATAACAAGGAAGATCAACAAGTCAACAACCTTCGGAGTACAGACTCCCAGAAGACGGGCGACTAAAACGCACAGTTATAGGAGAATAATAATTCTCTCAAGGAAACATATATTTTTTCTTGAAATAGAGGCATACTAAGACAAAAGAAACGTGACACCAATTCACCAATTCCTCCAATTCTAAAGTGTATTGTAGATCATTCCAAATATAAAGTACAAAAAAACTAAAACCAGATCTACCCAACAGTGGAGATCTCCAGAGTTAGCCATCCCTGAGCTCTACAGGTTAACAATGAGATAAGGTATGGCGGAAGTTTATTCAAGAGGGCTTTATAGACAAAAAGAGTGCAATGCAAAGATCTATGAGACTTCACCCCGTAGGTCATGTACATAATCCTGTTGAGTGTTATTAGCAGGTAAATTGTTTTACAATGGTTATTACGTAGCTATTACTCTGTACTTATTCTTGTTTAATTCGATGGTAGTGTTTACGTTGTGTGTATTCTAGGTTATTCAACTATTCATTTTTCTTTCTTCTTCTGAGCCATGGGGAGCATCCCTTCACAACAGCTTTACATTGACCAAAAACGGTGGCTATAGTTCTCCTTCAAGTCCTGTAAAAGACTACAAGTCCCAGCAGCACAGTCAATTACATTTACTTCTGGTTTCCGGTATATCCGGTGACATCACTGCTGGAGTATTTCTTCATGGTTAACATGACTAGCTTACTAGCTGGGTTTCCGAATGTAAAGAGTGTTTTGTGTGCTGTAAGCATTTTTTATTGCTGGGTTTTAAAGCCATTATCATTTCACTTTATAAACTTATTTCTATACTTTTATATGATGTTAACTGCTATTTACCTTCTGATATTACACTGCAATATGCAACCTCAGATCTTATTTGTCATTTAGGCTAATTCCTTACTACTGCTCTATACTAAGCTATTACATGCTATATTTGCTTATGCTCTGCAATGCAATCTCTAATACCAGGTCTCTCATGCTAATTCATTTATGCTATGCAGTCACCTGCTAATACTGCTTGCCACTACTGCTAAGCTATTCTACACTATGCTGTTACCATTACATGCTATTGCTGCTATAGATTCCATTATGCTATCCTAAGCTATGATAGTCTATTGTAGTCTATTCTGTTGCTTATGTTATTACTGATCATTCTCCCACACATGCTGTGATAACTAGTGCCTCCAGAGATGCAACCTCTCTTATCGTCACTCAATGCCTAGGTTTACCTCGACTGTTCCCGCACCCTACCATACCTCTGTCTATACATTATGCCCTGAATCGATTCTACCACGCCCAGAAATCTACTCCTTTTATTCTCTGTCTCCAACGCACTAGATGACCAGTTTTGATAGCTTTTAGCCGTACCCTCATCCTACTCCTCCCCTGTTCCTCGGGTGATGTAGAGGTTAACCCAGGCCCTGTGTGTCCCCAGGCGCTCTCATTTGTTGACTTCTGTAACCGTAAAAGCCTTGGTTTCATGCAAGTTAACCTCTTAAGGAGCAGCAAGGTGCGCTGGGGCGCTAGCGCCCCACTCCCGACACTACCAGGTGAAATGCAAGGCGCCAAATTCAAAATCCAAAAGTTGAATTATTAAACATTCATCAATATACAAGTGTTTCATAGTCATCAAAAGCTCTGCTTCTTGGCAATATCACAGCGTTGTCAGATTTCAAAAAGGCTTTACGGCGAAAGCACCACATTTGATTGTTTGAGGGTAGCACCTAACATATTTTTACCATTACCATAATTTCATAAGCCTCCACGGTTCACAGAAAACACATTTCACAGCGAAAACAAATCAATTGCCTTTTGAAGAACTTCTGCTGAGGGCTTCCAAAGTGTCCAACGAAGACACTCCATGGTTCTTTTGTTAGAAAACGTAATGTATTATATCCATAAATCTCCGTTTGGTTGGCGCGTTAGAATGAGAAAATACAGCCTCCAATCTTCCATTGAAACGTGAAGAGAACTCGTTCAACTTATACCTATAAACTTGTCCAAGAACAATCAAACATCATTGTAAATGTATCCTTAGGAACACTTTTCTGTATAAATAGCATAATATTTCAACTGGAAAATAAACTGGGCGATAAGAAAGGAAAAAAACAAAGAACGTGCCTGCCGGGAGCGCGCATATACTTGTAAGGGGGCACTTCCTGATTCCTCTTCTTCTCTGCTCTAAAAGCAGCTAAGAAGAATCAAAACACTTTCTCGAGACTGTTGACATCCAGAGGAAGCGATAGGTACTGCATTGATATGCCCTTTTATGGGCATTTTCATAAGGGAGGGGTTCCAAATGAGGCAATGTGTCAAAACCACTTTTTCCAGGACAGAAATTCCTCTGGGTTTCGCCTGCCATATCCGTTCTGTTTAACTCACAGACAAAATGTTAACACGTTTAGAAAATGCAGAGGGTTTCCTATCCAATGGTACTAAATATGTGTATATCCTATTTTCTGGGCCTGAATGGGAGGCATTTTACTTTAGGCACGCCAGGGTCTCCAAAACCGTCACCTCGTGCGCTGCTCCCTAAGAAGTTAACATCAGAAGCCTCCTACCTAAGTCTGTTTTACTCACTGCTTTTGCACACTCCGCCAACCCCAATGTCCTTTCCGTGTCTGAATCCTGGCTTAGGAAGGCCACCAAAAATTCTGAGATTTCCATCCCCAACTACAACCTTTTCCGTCAAGATAGAACTGCCAAAGGGTGAGGATTTGCAATCTACTGCAGAGATCTGTAATACTTTCCAGGTCTATGCCCTAACAGTTTGAGCTTCTAATTTAAAAAATTAATCTCTCCAGAACTAAGTCTCTCACTGTTGCCACCTGTTATAGACCCCCTCAGCTCCCAGCAGTGCCCTGGACACCATAAGTGAATTGATTGCCCCCCATCTATCTTCAGAGTTCGATCTGCTAGGTGACCTAAACTGGGATATGCTTAACACCCCGGCCGTCCTACAATCTAAGATAGATGCCCACAATCTCACACAAATTATCAAGGAACCCACCAGGTACAACCCTAAATCCGTAAACATGGGCACCCTCATAGATATTATCCTGACCAACTTGCCCTCCAAATACACCTCAATCAGGATCTCAGCGATCACTGCCTGCGTCTGTTATGTGTTCGCAGTCAAACAACCACCCCTCATCACTGTCAAACGCTCCCTAAAATACTTCTGCGAGCAGGCCTTTCTAATCAACCTGGCCCGGGTATCCTGGAAGGATATTGAATTCATCCCCTCAGTAGAAGATGCCTGGTTATTCTTTAAAAGTGCTTTCCTCACCATCTTAAATAAGCATGCCCCTTTCAAAAAATGTAGAACTGAGAACAGATATAGTCCTTGGTTCACTCCAGACCAGACTGCCCTCGACCAGCACAAAAACATCCTGTGGCGTACTGCACTAGTATCGAATAGTCTCTGCGTTATGCAACTTTTCAGGGAAGTCAGGAACCAATACACACAGTCAGTTAGGAAAGCAAAGGCTAGATTTTTCAAACCAAAATTTGCATCCTGTAGCTCTAACTCCAAAAAGATCACGACAATCGAGAATTTCAATACGCATTTCTCCACGGCTGGCCATGCTTTCCTCCTGGCTACCCCAACCCCGGCCAACAACTCTGCACCCCCCGCAGCTACTTGCCCAAGCCTCCCCAGCTTCTCCTTCACCCAAATCCAGACAGCAGATGTTCTGAAAGAGCTGCAAAACCTGGACCCGTACAAATCAGCTGAGCTAGACAATCTAGACCCTCTCTTTCTAAAATGATCCGCCGTCGTTGTTGCAACCCCTATTAGTAGTCAGTTCAACCTCTGTTTCCTATCATCCCAGATACCTAAAGATTGGAAAGGTGCCGCGGTCATCCCCCTCTTCAAAGGGGGTGACACTCTAGACCCAAACTGTTATAGACCTATATCCAACCTGCCCTGCTATCTAAAGTCTTCGAAATCCAAGTTAACAAACAGATCACTGACCATTTCGAATTCCACCGTACCTTCTCCGCTGTGCAATCCGGTTTCTGAGCTGGTCACGGGTGCACCTCAGCCACCTGGCCAAGGCTTTGACTCTGTCAGTCACCCTATTCTTATCGGCAGACTCAACAGCCTTGGTTTCTCAAATGACTGCCTCGCCTGGTTCACCAACTACTTCTCAGATAGAGTTCAGTGTGTCAAATCGGAGGGCCTGTTGTCTGGACCTCTGGCGGTCTCTATGGGGGTTCCACAGGGTTCAATTCTTGGGCCGACTCTTTTCTCTGTATATATCAATGATGTCGCACTTGCTGCGGGTGATTCCTTGATCCACGTCTACGCAGAATGCACCATTCTGTATACATCTGACCCTTCTTTGGACACTGTGTTAACAAACCTCCAAACGAGCTTCAATGCCATATAACACTCCTTCCGTGGCCTCCAACTGCTCTTAAACGCTAGTAAAACTAAACGCATGCTCTTCGCTGCACGCACCTGCCCGCCCGACTAGCATCACTACTTTGGACAGTTCTGACTTAGAATATGTGGACAGCTACAAATACCTAGGTTTTTGACTAGACTGTAAACTCTCCTTCCAGACTTATATTAAGAATCTCCAATCCAAAATTAAATCTAGAATCGGCTTCCATTGTCGCAACAAAGGGACGCAGTCTATCTGTTTTGTCACCAAAGCCCCATATACCACCCACTACTGCGACCTGTATGCTCTCGTTGGCTGGCCCTCGCTACATATTCGTCGCCAGACCCACTGGCTCCAGGTCATCTATAAATCTTTCCTAGATATAGCTCCGCCTTATCTCAGCTCACTGGTCACCAGAACAACACCCACCCGTAGCACGCGCTCCAGCAGGTATATCTCACTGGTTATCCCCAAAGCCAACACCTACTTTGGTCGCCTTTCCTTCCAGTTCTCTGCTGCCAATGACTGGAACGAATTGCAAAAATCGCTGAAGTTGGAGACTTATATCTCCCTCACTAACTTTAAGCATCAGCTTTCTGAGCAGCTTACTTATCACTGCAGCTGTACACCGCCCATCTGTATATAGCCCATACAACTACCTACCTCATCCCCATATTGTTTTTATTTACTTTTTTTTCACACCAGTATTTGTACTTGCACATCATCTGCACATCTATCACTCCAGTGTTCATTTGCTAAATTGTAATTACTTCGCTACTATGGCCTATTTATTGCCTTACCTCCTTACTCCATTTGCACACACTGTATTTAGATTTTTCTATTGTGTTGTTGACTGCACTTTTGTTTATCCCATGTGTAACTCTGTGTTGTTGTTTTTTGTCACACTGCTTTGCTTTATCTTGGCCAGGTTGCAGTTGTAAATGAGAACTTGTTCTCAACTGGCCTACCTGGTTAAATAAAGGTGAAATAAAGAAACAAAAAAAGTCTCTGCTATTACTTAGCAATAAATGTATACATTTCCTGTTTCTGTTTACTTCCGAGGAATATCATTGATTCATTGACCTGTGTGTCTGAGGTATAATAAATGGTTAGAATTGAGTTTGTGTCCTGTTCGTCATTGTGCCTCTAACTGGGTACCTGGTGCGATCGTCCCTTGTCTAAACCGGCACCTCACTTTTCTGAGTTCATCACCAGTTGATGGCCCTCTATTTCTTTATGGTCGTTCAAGCCGAATAAGGGATGGTTACTCTGGCGAGATGATGGACAGATGCAGCTCTAGTGGCACCCTGCACCACAACCAACTCCCGGTCCTGGTCCAGGTCGGCTATCCCGACTGGTTGGAGGTGCATTACATAACTTGCTCAGCACCCTGAGCGATGAGAATGACAGGGA
The DNA here is from genome assembly GCA_003317085.1 of Hucho hucho. Classification (NCBI taxonomy): domain Eukaryota; kingdom Metazoa; phylum Chordata; class Actinopteri; order Salmoniformes; family Salmonidae; genus Hucho; species Hucho hucho. Next base: position 514,746 of record QNTS01000295.1, read on the forward strand.
GATCAAGGAGCTCAAGTCACTGATCAGCCTCGTGGAAACTCTATAATCCGTGCTGCCTAACTTCTGTATCAAGAACTGGGGATCCTCGTCATCAGATGAAACCAATACCCCTGGGTCAGAAGGCCAGACTCAGAGCTTAAGGCATGAGCAGATCCACCATACAGCACAGTCCTTGCAGTCCACTACAGGACCTTTAGAGACTTCACTGCTCCTGCAGCAATACCCAGTTGTATCGCTGCTGTGTAGGGAGCTGGATTGTGCATGTGGGCCATGGCCATCAGTCAGGCATCAGGGAGCTTGACCACCTCATTCACCTCAGGGCCTAGTAGGTCCTCCCAGGCCATTTCTCCCAGACTTCACGTAAAAGACAACAGACGGAAATGTGTATTCCTGAAACTGGCCCTGGAGGACAGTCTGCCCGAGGTGACAGCACTCCAGGAGTCACCTGTCTCCTTCGAGATCATGCCTCTACACAGGCCCAAAAATAACTTCAGGATTCAGGGAACGTTCATTACTGACGGCCTGACCCTGTCGGAGATGTCTTACCCGGTAAAGACCCTAAAGGAAAGATACCGTCACCTGAGAGACCTAATGCTCCCTGCAGTGGAGAGAGTGAAGACACTCCTCCTCATCAAAGCTGATCACATGCCCCGGCTTCCTGGAGTGATCATCCCTTTTCTAAACTGGAACCTCACTTTTCAGAGTCCATCACCAGTTGGTGGCGCTTTATTTTTTAATCATGACTAGTTGGTCATCTGTAGTAGGGACGTGGGGAAAGAAGGTGGAGGAGGAGGCAGTGGCTGGTGCAATTACATCGGGACCCTTCCTCCCCTTTCCACAGGGTAAGCAGAAGGGTGTGGTTGGATCGGGGGTCCTTGTCATCAGATTCGTACCCCCTCTCCTGAGAACCAGCCCCATGTGCTTGGCACGGTACGCTGAGAAGGGTTTGAGGCGAGAGGAGACAGAGAGGTCGTGGGGAGGGTGTGGGGGCTGGTCTTTAGAGGAAGAAGAGTAGGAGGGCTAGGAGGAGGACAGAGAAAGGGACAGGCTGTTGGAGGATGAACTGTGGGAGTTGAATCTGGGGTCGGCTGAAATGAGCTCAATGCAATACAATGTCTTTCTGTTGCATCTATAAGAATGCTGAAGCTTTGTCGAGCATTTAACACATCTTCTTGACACTTAATTCACAAGAAAGAGAAAAAAGATAACTTTGAAAAAAGTTATAATTTAATACAGTTGAAACGTTTACAAATTAGAACCGCTGAAACGAAAGCAACTTCCAAAAATGAACACTCTGATTATGTCTGATCTCACAAACAATGTGCAACAGAAAGTGTCAACAACAGTAATTAAGGAGGCAGTCTAGACAGCGCAGGTGAGTACAGGTAAGCCTAGACAAGCAAGGTTTTGGTGGTTGCAGCCCTGTTCCACCACATTACATTAATTTATGCATATATGCAAATACTCCCAGTGTGTTTATGCAAGTGCAGCACGTATCATTTTCTTTTCTTTTAACACAAAATATAAAAAAAATAGCTGATACCATTAGAGCATGTATATACAGTATATGAGTGCATTCTAAGGAAATAAAGCAACATTTGACACTCTATTAATTATTTGTAAACAAGTTTTAATGACTCCAACCTAAGTGTATGTAAAAAGTCGGAAGTTTACATACACTTAGGTTGGAGTCATTGAAACTCGTTTTTCAACCACTCCACAAATTTCTTGTTAACAAACTATAGTCGGTTAGGACATCTCCTTTGTGAATGACACAAGTATTTTTTCCAACAATTGTTTACAGACAGATTATTTCACTTATAATTCACTGTATCACAATTCCAGTAGGTCAGAAGTTTCCATACACTAAGTTGACTGTGCATTTAAACAGCTTGGAAAATTGTGTTACATTCATATGAGTCCCGTGGGGCTTGTCATGTTTGTGAGAGTAATATTAGTTTGTATGCCAAACCATCCGGATGATCTTCTTGAGAAGACCAATTTTCGGGATGTCACATGGTCTAGCTTGCTTAGCAAATGGAACTTCCTGTCCCTGACGAACAATAACAAACTAGCTAGCAACATCTCTATTGTTAACCCTAAACTCCTGCTTCACACAAAGTAGCTAGCTTGATAAAATATGTTTATTAAACTCTGGTATGTGGTAGCTAGCTAGCTACCGTTACTTGTTAGCTAGCTTCTGGTGGTGGCTTTCTAACATCCTAGCTAGCAAGTAAATAATTAACATTTACAGCAAAACATTCTATGGTTGAAAAATACAAATGAATGCACAATGATCTCAGATATCCTGTTAATGCGTAATCGGCAGTGTACGATCCCAGAAATACTTGTGTCACAGTGTGGTCAGGAGTGTGCAGCGATCTGAAATTACCACTCACCTCCCACTCATGTCAAATGTCACTGAATGTGACAGGTTGAAAAATACCTGGAAACACCTATTTTCATCCAGGATTTTTGCTGCACTCTGAAAGGCCTACTTTTTTTATATGTCTATATTAGTTAATATGCTGTTACTAAGCGGTAATGCAAACGGCAATGCTATTTTATGACACCTAATAGACAGTGCACACGCACACTATGGGGGAATTCTGACCCGAGTTATGTGCACGTAAATGTATTGTAATTCCCAATTTTTGGGGGAACATAATTCACACTTTTCTCTACACACATTCTGACCTTAAACTTAAGCATGATAATAGCATGCTATTCACCAGCTATTTGTTTGGGGTGGAGATCAAAGAAATGAAGCTGTAGCGGAGGTGTGTCTACAGATATTCTGACCTTGACTTAATTCTCTCATAATTCTACCACCATTATGCGCTATGAAGAGATGAATAAGGTCGAGAAACCTGTCGGTTCCAAGTAGAACAACATTGATATTTTTTTGGATAGAAATAACACCATTCTCCATACACTGTTATTTACAAATTGATAAGAGCTATTGATAAGAGCTAGGTAAATTAGTAAGCCGTTTGGATAAGGGGATTGTGATATATTGTAACTGTTTTAGATCTATTTTACCTTATGATCGCTGGAGACAAATGTGAAACCAGTTATTTGGCAGCAAACTGAAGCATACCAACATCACCTTTTTCGCAGTGAAGTTTATAAAATGCTGGCCAGGGATTACATTTGGAGACCCAAGCTATCGACTTCTGTAGCTATGCGCAAATGACAGTATACCGCCAGACCTACGGAGTTGATTTAGGATTTCTAGAATGTTTTAATTTATATGCCCAGACTTACAATTTGTATCATGTTAAATATCAGCCACTATCTGCAGCCATCATAAGTTATACCCACATACATATATAACTGTCACTAACATGTTAGTTTGCTTACATTTTGCATCATTCCATTACATTGTTAGTTTACCTTTCTTTCCTCAGTAATTTTTGTGTGGTTGTTCCTGAGGATCACTTGCAATAGTAGACCATATTAGGCTAACCTATTACAAGTTGTGTAATAACTGGGCACATGTAGCGTATTTTAATCATTATGGAACGCAGACCATATGTAGCAGTTTAAACCTGGAGACTGGTGCATGGTTCACGACGACTTGACCTTTGTCATCACAGTTCCATGATTATTAAAGTAGATTTATAGGACTACTGTTCAACCCCTATTGTACACTTTTCTCACCTTTCAATATATCCTGGATTGAGCAATTGAATAGGACAACTTTCAGGATGAATCAAACCAATGTGTTTTTGATTCACCAATATATTCTGTGCATAAAGGCTCTCCAAACCTGTTTTTTTATTATTCCTAAATACTTTCCTAAACCTAAATAATATACAAGATCAGAATATTTTTAAATCTACCAATTGGTGCTGAAAATGAGACAAATATGCGGGTATTTTACAAGGCTTTCTTTCATTGATCCGTAACCACACCTGCAAAGCAAAGCCGGTTACGCACCTACATAAGGTATGTGTCACGACTTCAGCCGAAGTTAGTCCCTTTCCTTGTTCGGGCGGCTTTCGGTGGTCGACGTCACCGGTTTTCTAGCTACCGCCGATCTACTTTTCATTTTCTATGTTTTTTGTCTTCATTATACACACATGGTTTTTATCCCATCATTATATGTTCCTTATTTAACTTCTCAGGGAGCAGCTCCCGAGGTGACGGTTTTGGAGAGCCTGGCGTGCCCAAAGTAAAATGCCTCCCATTCAGGCCCAGAAAATAGGATATGCATATATTTAGTACCATTGGATAGGAAACACTCTGAATTTTCCAAAACTGTTAACCATTTGTCTGTGAGTGAAACAGAACGGATATGGCAGGCAAAACCCCGAGGAATTTCTGTCCTGGAAAAAGTGATTNCCATATAAGGGCATATGAATGCAGTACACGTCGCTTCCTTATGATGTCAACAGCCTCGAGATGGTGTTTTCCTCCATTTTGGATGAATTTAGACCAGAGAAAACGACCAAACAAGTGGGTCCCCCCTTGATGACAACAGTACCCAGGGCGCGCGCCCGAGAAGTCGCACAGTGTCTTATTTACCGTCTTTAGAGCTCAGTTTATATTCCGGTTGATTTATAATAGTAAATATACGTAAAAGTGTTCCTAAGGATACATTTAAAACTATGTTTGAATGTTCTTGGACAAGTTTATAGGTATAAGATGAACGAGTTCTCGTCACGTTTCAATGGAGTAGTGGAAGCTGTAGTTTCTGATTATAACGCGCGAACCAAATGGAGATTTATGGATATAATACATGACTTTTTCTAACAAAAGAACCATGGATTGTCTTCGTTGGACACTTAGGATGACCTCAGCAGAAGTTCTTCAACAGGTAATTGATATTGCCAAGAAACAGAGCTTTTGATGAGTATGAAACACTTGTATATTGGTGGATGTTTAATAATTCAACTTTGGGATTTTGAATTTGGCGCTTTACATTTTACCTGGTGGTGTCGGGAGTGGGCGACCCACCGCTCCCTGTGAAGTTAAACCCTCTGTTTCCCTCATGGATTTGTGCATGTTTGTTCTATGTTATATGTTCTTGTTATGTGAGCTTGAATTTTACTACTATTTTGGTAGTTTGTACTTTGAGTAAAGATACGTGATTACTCATCTCTGTTGTCCTGCGCCTGACTCTGCCTACCTGTTACACAGAGACTTCTGACAGAAACACACACCAATAATGGACTCAGCAGGAGAACACAGCCTTCCTCTGCCTATTGAGGAGCGCATCCAGCAGCACGCGACCATGTTGCAACATTTCGGCACAGCCATGGATCGCGTGCTGCATAATCTGGAGCAATAGGAGAGAGGTTTTCCAGCGCCTCCACCAGCCGTCAACTCCGTCAACTTCCCACTCCACAACCCACACAGCTGTCCACATCTCCTTCACCTGGACCCAGTGGGATTCGACCCACGCTCCCGAGGGCATACGATGGATCGGCTGCCGGGTTCCAGGGGTTCCTACTCCAACTAGACCTCTACCTGGCTACCGTTCACCCGGCTCCCTCGGGACGCGAGAGCGTGTCCGCCCTCGTCTCCTGCTTATCCGGGAAAGCCCTGGAGTGGGCCAACGCCGTATGGGGGGAGGACGGAGCGGCGATGGACCAATACGAGGAGTTCACCCGCCGCTTCAGGACAGTGTTCGACCATCCACCTGAGGGTAGAGCGGTGAACGCCTGTTCCACCTCAGGCAGGGGACGAGGAGCGCACAGGACTTTTCTCTGGAGTTCCGCACCCTGGCCGACGGAGCGGGATGGAATGACAGAGCCCTGATCAACCATTAGATGCAGTCTGCGCGAGGAAGTGGGAAGTACTGCTGGCCCACCTTAGCTAAGGACGTGAGGGTTTATGTTTCCTCCTGCTCGGTGTGCGCCCAGTGCAAGGCGCCTAGGCACCTGCCCAGAGGGAAATTACAACCCCTACCCGTTCCACAACGGCCATGATCACACCTGTCTGTGGATTTCCTGACGGATCTTCCATCGTCATAGGGAAACACCACGATCCTGGTCGTTGTGGATCGGTTTTCTAAGTCCTGCTGCCTCCTTCCTTTGCCCGGTCTCCCTACGGCCCTACAGACTGCGGAGGCCTTGTTCACCCACGTCTTCCGGCACTACGGGATGCCTGAGGAAATAGTTTCTGATCGGGGTCCCCAGTTCACGTCCAGGGTTTGGAGGGTGTTTATGGAACGTCTGGGGGTCTCAGTCAGCCTTACCTCAGGTTTTCACCCCGAGAGTAACGGGCAGATGAAAAGAGTCAACCAGGATGTGGGTAGGTTTCTGCGGTCCTATTGCCAGGACCGGCTGGGGGAGTGGGCGAGTTTCATCCCCTGGGCAGAGATGACCCAGAACTCACTCCGCCACTCCTCCACTAACCTCTCTCCCTTCCAGTGCGTACTAGGGTACCAGCCGGTTCTGGCACCGTGGCATCAGAGCCAGATCGAGGCTCCTGCAGGGGATGAATGGTTTAGGCGCTCGGAGGAGACCTGGGAGGCCGCCTTTGTGCACCTACAACGAGCCGTGAGGTGGCAGAAGGCGAGCGCCGACCGCCACCGCAGTGAGGCCCCGGTGTTCGCACCGGGGGACAGGGTTTGGCTCTCGACCCAAAACCTGCCCCTCCGCCTGCCCTGCCGGAAGCTGGGCCCGCGGTTTGTGGGGCCCTTTAAAGTCCTGAGGAGATTGAACGAGGTATGTTATAAGTTACAGCTCCCCCAAGATTACCGTATTAACTCCTCGTTCTGTGTGTCTCTCCTCAGGCCGGTGGTAGCTGGTCCACTCCAGGAATCTGAGGAGCGGGAGGTCCCCCCACCCCTCTGGACATCGAAGGGGCCCCGGCGTGTGCTGTCCGAGCCATCATGGACTCAAGGCGCCGGGCCCACCCGGTGTCGGCACGCTGCTGGAGATGCGCGTCAAGGGGGGGGTACTGTCACGACTTCCTCTCCTTGTTCGAGCGGCTTTCGGCGGTCGACGTCACCGGTTTTCTTGCTACCGCCGATCTACTTTTCATTTTCTATGTTTTTTGTCTTCATTATACACACCTGGTTTTCATTCCATAATTATATGTTCCTTATTTAAACCCTCTGTTTAAACTTTGCTTGTTTGTTCTATGTTAGATGTTCTTGTTATGTGAGCTTGGATTTTACTACTATTTTGGTAGTTTGTACTTTGAATAAAGATACGTGATTACTCATCTCCGTTGTTCTGCGCCTCTGCCTACCTGCTACACAGAGACTTCTGACAGTATGTCTAAATACCAACTACTGAGAAGTGCATAGGAAAGGCATGTGTATTAAAGGTGTACATTTCCTACGTCTGAATCGGGCCCCAAGGTCCTAAGACTAAGTTGTATTGCATGAAATGACACACTAACCTGTACTCCCGTCTCCTACCTGTTAATATTCTCCATTACACAAATATTACCTCTCTTTTTCCATCTCTCACTTTTTTGTTCTTATCCCTTCCTCGCTCACTCTGATCTCTCATTTTCCCTCCTCTTCTCTTCCCCTCTCTCTGTCATTGTTCTTTCTTTCTCTGTCTGTATATATGAAGGTCTTTGCCCTTCCTCCTCCCCCATTTACTCACTGAAAACAAATTACATCATCTGTAGAAGAATAGTTGAATCTCGTAGCTTTCAGGAATTGTGTTTTAATTTCAAGAGCATTTCAATATACTTTGGGAGAAATATTGAAGTGGTATGGACTAAAAGAAGATGTGTATACATACTTGATTACAATGGGCAGTGACATATGTACTGTACGTGCATAAATACATATACCAACCAATGTGTGAAATCATAATTCACAACCTATACTTACACTCTAGCTACTCATTAGGAAAAGTAGAACCATAAAGCACCTGGTCCACGTCACCGACAAGAGAACATTGTTGGCACTTCAATGGGAGTAATCAATTTGGGACTTCCCATACATCCAATAACCTGCCTAAAGTAGGTAACTAAAGTCCCAATAGAGTTATAGACACATGCCTTGGATAAGAAAACACATAGAGATACACCCAGCATGGAGAGAGATGACTGTCCCATTTCACATAAAGAAACTTCTGCACATGTATATACTCTACTTTAAGGTTTACGCGTAGAGAACAGGTTACTTAACAGGGTGGGTCTCTCATAGACACCAATGCAATAGCATCTGGGTCTGGTCAAACTAGTTCATTGACTTTCATTGAACCAGAAAAACCTTGAGTGGGGTATCTCACTTCCTCTTCTGTCTCTGAGGCTACTCAGGGGAATGGTGCTTGTTTAATGAAGTTAGATCAAAGCTGAATCAACGTTTGCAAGATCACTTAATGATAGTATTCTACTTAACATAACCAAATATAATAGTATAGTATAACGTTACAGTAACACAAAAACACCACCATATTCAATCATGAATGATAATTCTTCAGGTTTTACCTGTGAAACTTCCATGCAACATCTGCATACCAACCATTTGATCTCAATCAGTTTCATGGGGATATGCATTTAGATGTTCTTGAGTTATACAGTGTTGTTTCAAAGTAGCCTAGAGTGTTGTTTTGAATGATGTACAATTAACAACAAACTGTGTGTATTTTGCCTAGTGGCGCTCGCTGTTGAGTTTTGGCCAAATGAGAGAAAAATGTGGTGGTGTTTTTGTCTTACAGTAAGGCTATACTATGCTATTATATTCAGTTATGTTATGTAGAATACTATCATTATGTGATCTTGCAGACATTGATTCAGCTTTGATCTAACTTTATTAAACAAGTGCCATGCTGTTTTATGTACATTATGCCTTTATGTATGTGCTCCCGCCCGCACCCATAGCTTTTAATACCACACCCCTCACGCACCTGCTGGCTTTCTGTCCAACTCCCACCCCCTACTGCAAGAACTGGTCTCTAACCCAAGCACAGTCTTGCAATGTTACTTTAGGCATATGTGATGCAGCTCACTTGCCAGCCATGGTCCCAGAAATTTTGTACACAATGGGCAATATCAAATGTGCAAAAATAACTTAAGAAATAGATTAAATTAGCTGAGATTCTCACTTGGCCTAATCATATTTAGGAAGTACATTTCCTTGGAAAGATAACTGCCCCGTGCTTCAAATAATCTGGGGACAACAAAAATATTTTCATCGCAATGTCGTCTGACCGCCCGCACCCGCCCGCAGCATGAAAAATGCTGACCGTGCTACAATGATCTCTGTCAGGACCTGCAGGTCCCGCGGGATGCAGCCATCTATTATGAATTACCAAAGGTGGAAACTATGTCTGAGCGTTGGATTGTGTCCCTGGGCTATCCGTCAAAAACATTTTTTTATACTTTTACTTTCGATACTTAAGTACATTTTAGCAATTCCATTTACTTTTGATACTTAAGTATATTTAAAACCAAATACTTTTAGACTTTTACTCATGTAGTATTTTACTGGGTGACTTTCACTTTTACTTGAGTCATTTTCTATTGAGGTATCTTTACTTTTACTCAAGTATGACAATTTAGTACTTTTTCCACCACTGACGGGAAGTGACTCTGCAGTATGAGGGCTCTCAGGCATTTAGGAAATGTTGGCCTCTAGTCAATTTGAGGTATTTCTTCACCTCTCAAGTCATAGGCTGGTCTCTCTGCTAGCACACGGCAAGCGGTATCAGAGCGCCAAGTCTGGGTCCAAAAGGCTCCTTAACAGCTTTTACCCCCAAGCCATAAGACTGCTGAACAATTAATCAAATGGCCACCCGGACTATTTACATTNTACAGATTACCTCGACTAACCTGTACCCCTGCACAATGACTCGGTACCCCCTGTATATAGTCCCATTATTGCTATTTATTGTGTAACTTTTTTATTTTTTATTATTATTTTTACTTTAGTTTATTTTGTAAATATTTTCTTCACTCTATTTTCTTAAAACAGCATTGCTGGTTAACGCCTTGTAAGTAAGCATTTCATGCTAAGGTCTACACCTGTTGTATTCGGTGCAAGTGACAAATAAAATGTTATTTGATATGTCGGAAATTACCTTTCAATGAAAAACGCGCTACAACGCAGATCATCCTCAGCGCTACAGATTGAATCGAGCCCTAAATGTTGATCCATACAGATAGGTTTGGATTTCCCGCTTTGTCTCCTTCGCTCTCTCTCTCCACTTCTCTCCACTTTCAAATGGCCACACCGATCCGTTACTTCTGTTCCCTTTCTCTTGGTGCTGTTGGTCTCTGAGGTCTGCTCTCTCTCTCTCTCTCTCTCTCTCACTCTCACTCTACTGCCTTCTCTCTCCTTCTCTTAACCCCTTTGTCCACTTACCATCAGCCCTGGCCTCATCCCTCTCCCTTTCTCTCAGGGCGCTGTGCAGGAGTCTTGCCCAGTCTGAGTGACCTCAGGAGGGGCCCTCGTGGCTGTGGTCTTTCATAAGCTCTGCTGGGGAGCGAGGAAGAGGGCTGGGAGCCCTGGCTCTGTTCCACAACCTTCCCATTTCACCTTCCCCCAGCCCCTGCCTGCAACCACTCCAACCCATCTCCTTCCAACCCATCTATCTCCCCCTCCCCTTTAGCCAACCACTCCAGCCCCAAAACCCTCAATCTCCCATTCTCCCTCTATCTCCTTTCAACCTTCCCCGTCCAACTCCCCTCCTCCCTCTAGCACCACCTACCACCCACCCTCTCCATTCCCCACCTCCGCACCTCCCTCAAGACCTTCCACCTTCCCCCCTCCATCCCATCCCATCTCCCACAACCTCTCATCCTCCCTCCCTCCCTCCGTCCACCCCCACCCCTCCTAACCTCTCCCTCAAATCTCCATCTCCTTCCTCATTCTCTCTCTGACTACCTTTAACCACATGCCAGGGGTTCCTTGTGAGTCTGTGTGTGCGAGTGCGTGTGTGTGCGTGAGTATGTGTGTGTGTGTGAGGCTAAGTCTGGTCCCCACTCCCTAGCATCTGACAGTGGCTTCTTAAAGATGTCACTTTGGTGACTGCACCAGCCGTCATCGCGGCCACAGCTTCTTTACGGCCCTATAGTGAGGACCGTCAGGCATCGTTAACTATTTAGTCCCTCCGATCATACAATTTACAACGGGTATTATCGCTGGAATAAATTATGGCACCTTTATGGAATATGCATTTATAAGGTTTAGGTGCTAAGTGCTACATTATCTTGTGGATTATTTAAGTATTGGAAGACTGGGTGATTTTCAGTCGTGAACTCAGTTATAGATACATATTTCCACCCAATAATTTATTTGCATAGGGACAGATACAATCACAACATTGATACATTTAATATGCAACAGTCAGTGCAATGAATCTATCTAGTCACTTATTCATCTTAATGTAAATATGTAATCATTAGGTGTAGTTATTACTCTAAATGTCTCCATGTATTTAAAGTGTTAACTTGTCAGGGCTAGGGTCCTTTTTTCTCAATTTCCGCCTGACTGACGTGCCCAAAGAGAACTACCTGTTTCTTAGGCCCTGAAGCCAGGGTATGCATATAATTGGTACCATTGGAAAGAAGACACTTTGAAGTTTGTAGAAATGTTAAAATAATGTAGGAGACTATAACAAAATAGATATGGTAGGAGAAAATCCAAAGAAAAACCAACCAGATTCTTTTTTTTTGAGAGAGCCCATGCTCTTCCAATGGAACGTATAGAGAAATAATTAAATCTAGCTCCCAGTATGCAATTCCTATGGCTTCCACTGGGTGTCAGTAGTCTTTGTTCAAAGTTTCAGGCTTGTTTCTTCCAAAATGAGTAAGAAATAGGAGTTTTACCACAGGGACACAGACTTGGAAATCCGTGTATGATCGCGATGTAGAGGACACGCACCTGCTAATATCGTTTTCCTATTGAACATACTTCTTTCCGTATGAAATATTATAGTTTAATTACATTTTAGAGTATCCGAGGATTAAATAGAAACGTATTTTGACTTGTTGAAACAAAGTTTAGGTGTAGATTTTCGGATTCCTATCTTGGCATGTTAAACGAGTGGATTCCTTAAATCGATGGCGCCAACTAAACTGACTTTTTGGGATATAAAGAAGGATTTTATCTAACAAAACAACACTACATGTTATAGCTGGGACCCTTTGGATGTAAAATCAGAGGAAGATTTTCAAAAGTAAGTGAATATTTAATTTCTATTTGTGAATTTATGAAATCTGTGCCGGTGGAAAAATATTTTGATGTGGGGCGCCATCCTTAAACAATCGCATGGCATGCTTTCACTGTAAAGCCTACTATAAATCAGAGTGCAGTTAGATTAATGAGAATGTAAGCTTTTAACCGAAATGACACTTATGATTATTTATTTGAATTGCGCGCCCTCCATTTTCACCGGAAGTTGTTCCGCTAGTGGGATGCCTAGCATTTTAACAATGGCTATACACTGTAGGCTTGCGCTGAAAAGCCCTCTTGTTGTAAAGCAACATTTGTCCAAGCAGCCCATATAGCAATAAACGCCAGCAATTATAACCCATTACAATTGACACGACTCAAAGAGAGCATCATCTCTCTCCTCCCTCCCTTCCTTCCCGCCATCCATCCCCTCTCTATCAATCTTTTACATCCCTCTATACATCCCTTTACATGTCTCCATGCACCCCTATCCATACATCTATCAATCTCTTCCCTCTTTCTTTCCATTCACCCTGCTCTTCCCTCTATCCAGCCTCATCCTTTAATTTATCCGTCAAACCCTCTTTTCCTGCCAATCTTCCACTCCTTTCATACCCTCGTATCTATCAATCTCCCTCTTTCCATCCAACCTGCACATGAACAAAGGCTGCAAAAACACCCAAAATACGTCCTTTCAGAAACGGCAACGCTCTCAGTCGAGTGATGCAAGTCTGTACACATGAAATTGTGTCACTCTAGACATTATCCACGTTATATTCCATTTTGTTGGACTCAAGCAATACATTTCCGTGTGCTAGCATTCGCGTGCTTTTCTTGTTTCTCGTATTACCACAATGGGAAAAAGAAAGTCTGTGCATGCTCGCACACAAAAACGTATCGATTGAGTCCAACAGAATGGAATATAATTCAACAATTTCATGTGTTTTAACTTGCACTGACTGAGGATTGGCTAATAAATGGATAATAAGATGATAGTTGGAGCCGTATTGTTAGATTTCACTGCAAGCCTTTGATACTATTGATCATAATTTGTTATTGAAAAACTCACATGTTATGGCTTTAGCTCACCTGCAATCACATGGTTGGAGAGTTACTTATCCAATAGAACCCAGCGAGTGTTCTTCAATGGAAGCTTCTCTAACATCAGACACTATGTATAGTGCAGTATCCTTCAGGGCAGTTTTCTTGGGCCGTTACTCTTTTCTATTTTAACTTCTTAGGGAGCGGCTCCCGAGGTGACGGTTTTGGAGAGTCTGGCGTGCCCAAAGTAAAATGTCTCCCACTCAGGCCCAGAAAATAGGATATGCACATAATTAGTACTATTGGATAGGAAACACTCTGAAGTTTCTAAAAGTGTTAACATAATGTCTGTGAGTATAACCGAACGGATATAGCAGGCAAAAACCTGAGGAATTTCTGTACTGGAAAAAGTGTTTTTGACACATTGCCTCATTTGGAACCTCTCACCATTGAAAACAGCCATTTCTGGGAGTAAGATTGCAGTACCAATTGCTTCCACTGGATGTCAACAGTCTCTAGACAGTGTTTGGTGATGTTAGTTTGCTCTGGATGGTAATAGAAGAAGAATTTCGAACTAGTCATCGGATGTAAACAGAAGAGGAAGCGCATTCACTGGCTCTCGCGCGCTGTGGTTTTTTCCTTTCCTATCGTCCAGTTTATAATCCGGTTGAAATATTATAGTAAATATACATAAAAATGTTCCTAAGGATACATTATCAATGATGTTTGATTGTTCTTGGACAAGTGTATAGGTATAGGTTGAACACGTTCTCTTCACGGTTCAATGGGCGAGTGGACACTGTATTTTATGAACATAACGTGCCAACCAAACGGAGATTTATGGATATAATAAATGACTTTTTCTAACAAAAGAACCATTGGATGTCTTCGTTGGACACTTGGGAAGCCCTCAGCAGAAGTTCTTCAAAATGTAATGGATTTGCTTTCGCTGTGAAATGTGTTTTGTGTGAACCGCGATGGTTTATGAATTTATGCTAATGGAAAAATATACCCTCAAACAATCAAATGTTGTGCTTTCGCCGTAAAGCCTTTTTGAAATCTGACAACGCTGTGATATTGCCAAGAAGCAGAGCTTTTGATGACTATGCAACACTTGTATATTGATGAATGTTTAATAATTAAACTTTTGGATTTTGAATTAGGTGCCTTGCATTTCACCGGGTAGTGTCATCTCACCAGGTAGTGCTAGCGCCCCACCACTCCGTAAGTAGTTAAGAAATAATTTGCCACTCGTCTTACAAGAAGCTAAAATGACAATGTATGCTCATGATTGCACACTCTACATATCAGCACCTACAACCAGTGAGCTCACTGAGACTCTTAGCAAAGAGTTACAGTCAGTGTCAGAATGGGTACTTCACACACATTTCAAAGAGACATAGCTCAAAAACAAAGACCAAATGACAATTACAAAATAACTTAGTTTTAAAGAGCATAACACCAACTTCATGTATATAGGAATAACACTCCACTTGTCTTTCAATCTGTAAAGACACTCAGTATCAAAAACGATTAACACTAAACACATTTATTATAGTAAATTTGACAGACAGGATTTCCTGGTATGTCATACAAAATCGTCTTCCTTTCGGCTCTCTTCCATTATAAACGCTTCAAAACACTGTCCAGAGACTGTTGACATCTAGTGGAAGCCATAGGTACTGCAACCTGAGTCCTATTTCCCAAAAAATTCTATAAACAGGCATTCAAAGTGAGGAAAGGTCAAATGAAAAATGATTTCCGGACAGACATTTCTCGGGTTTTCGCCTGCTATATCAGTTCTGTTATACTCACAGACAATATTTTAACAGTTTTCGAAACTTCAGAGTGTTTCCTATCCAACAGTACTAATTATGTGCATTTCCTAGTTTCTGAGAAGCAGGCATTTTACTTTGGGCACGACAGACAGGCGAAAATTCGGAAAATGGGACCCTAGCCCTAAGAAGTTAAATGGCCCTAGAAACCGTGGACCCAGCTTCCGGCAGGGCAGGCGGAGGGGCAGGTCACTGCGGTGATGGTCTGCTTTCTCCTTTTGACGCATCACGGCCCTCTGAAGGTGAACACGGGTAGCTTCCCATGTCTCCTCCGCGCGCCTGAACCAGTTGTCCACCGCAGGATCCTCAGTCTGACTCTGATGCCAAGGCGCCAGAACCGGCTGGTAACCCAGTGCACACTGAAAGGGAGAGAGGTTAGTGGAGGAGTGGCGAAACGAGTTCTGTGCCATCTCGGCCCAGGGCACGAACGCCGCCCACTCCCCCGGCCGGTCAAGTCAATAAGACCACAGAAACCTGCCGACATCCTGTTTTACTCTCTCCACCTGCCCATTAGTCTCGGGGTGAAATCCCGAAGTAAGGCTGATCGAGACCCCCAGACGTTCCATGATGCCTTCCAAACCCTAGACATAAACTGGGGACCTCGATCAGACACTATATCCTCAGGCACCCCGTAGTGCCGGAAGATGTGCGTAGACAAGGCCTCCGCAGTCTGTAGGGCCGTAGGGAGACCGGGCAGAGGGAGGAGACGACAGGACTTAGAGAACCAATCCACAATGACCAGAATAGCGGTGTTACCCTGTGAGGGAGGGAGATCGGTAAGAAAATCCACCGACAGGTGCGACCAAGGCCGTTGTGGAACAGGTAAGGTAATTTGCCTCTGGGCAGGTGCCTAGGAGCCTTGCACTGGGCGCACACCGAGCAGGAGGAAACATAAACCCTCACGTCCTTAGCCAAGGTAGGCCACCAGTACCTCCCGCTCAAACAGCGCACTGTCTGACCAATCCCAGGATGGCCAGAGGAGGGTGACATGTGGGCCAAATAGATCAACCGGTCACGGACAACAGCCGGGACAATGCGTCTGCCTACACGTTCTGGGAGCCTGGTCTGTAAGAAAGGGTAAACACAAAACGGGTGAAAAACATGGCCCACCTTGCCTGGCGAGGGTTCAGTCTCCTCGCTGCCCGGATGTACTCCAGATTGCGGTGGTCAGTCCAGATGAGAAAAGGGTGTTGAGCCCCCTCAAGCCAATGTTTCCACGCCTTCAGAGCCTTTACGACAGGCAACAGCTCCCGGTCCCCCACGTCATAGTTTCGCTCTGCCGGGCTGAGCTTCTTCGAGAAGAAGGCACAGGGGCGGAGCTTTGGTGGCGTACCCCGAGCGCTGAGAGAGCACGGCTCCTATCCCAGCCTCGGACGCATCCACCTCCACTATGAACATGTTCCATTTGTTTTGTCTTGTTTTACGCACCTGGTTTCAATTCCCCAATTATATGTTCATTATTTAACCCTCTGTTTTCCCATGGTTTTGTGCGTGATTGTTTTTGTGTTTTCAGTCCGTATTGTGGGCTTGGTTATTCTTGTTTTGTATTGAGTACGGTTTTGAGTAAATTTACTTGTGGTACTCATCTCTGCTGTCCTGTGCCTGACTCCTCTGCACCAGCTACACCCAGACCACTCACAGAATCACGCACCACTACATATGGAGTCAGCAGGAGCAGACGACATCCCGTTAGCGGTCGAGGGGCGCGTCCAGCAGCATGCGACCATGTTGCAACGTCTCGGCACCGCCATGGATCGCGTGCTGCAGACAATGGATCGATGGGAGAGAGGAGGAGTTCTTCCAGCGCCTCCAACAGCACCACTACAACAGGCACCACTGTCCACCCCTCCTTCACCAGGTCTCAGTGGGATTCGACTCGCGCTCCCGAGGGAGTAAGATGGGACGGCTGCTGGATGCCAGGGGTTCCTACTACAACTGGAACTCTACCTGGTGACCGTCCACCCAGCTCCTTCGTTACGTGAGAGCGTGTCCGCCCTCTTCTCCTGCCTCTCAGGCAAAGCCCTGGAGTGGGCCAACGCCGTATGGATGGAGGGAGAGACGGTGTTGGACCATTACGTGGAGTTCACCCGCCGCTTTCGGGCAGTGTTCGACCACCTGCCTGAGGGTAGAGCGGCGGGTGAACGTATGTTCCACCTGAGGCATGTTCCACGAGGAGTGCGCAGGATTTTGCTTTGGACTTCTGGACCCTGGCCGCCAGCTCGGGATGGAATGACAGGGCCCTGATCGATCACTACCGGTGCAGTCTGCACGAGGACGTCCGTCGGGAGTTGGCCTGCAGGGACACCACCCTCATGTTCGACCAGCTGGTCGACCTGTCCATCTGACTGGATAACCTGCTGGCTACCCGCGGACGTCCTGTCAGTTCCATCCCCAGCATCTCCGATCCGACGTCCATAGAGCTGGGAGGTGCTGCGCTTAGGGCGACCGGAGGAGGGGCCGTTCCCTGCACCCTCTGTGGCCGCCGAGGGCACACTGCTGGTCGGTGCTGGGGGGGTTCCTCAGGAAGTCGAGGCAGCAGGCAGGGCACTCTTGTGTCACCCTAGGTAAGTTGGCACCAGGCTCACCCAGACCCCCCTGTTGCTCACATGTTTTTGTTTATTAAATTTCCTGAGTTTTCCCCACATTCCCAGCATAAGGCGCTCGTAGATTCAGGCGCAGCTGGGAATTTTATTGACAGATCATTTGCCAAGAATTTAGGCATCCCCATTGTTCCTGTGGATATGCCCTTCCCTGTGCATGCCCTAGATAGTTGAACATTAGGGTCATGGATAATTAGGGAGGCCACCGCTCCACTGGGCATGGTTACGCAGGAGGGTCACAAGGAGACAATCAGTCTTTTCCATGTTGATTCCCCTGCGTTTCCCATGGTGCTGGGCCTACCCTGGTTGGCCTGCCATGACCCCACTATTTTGTGGCAACAGAGGGCTCTCAAGGGGTGGTCACGAAAATGCTCGGGGAGGTGTTTAGGGGTTTCCGTCGGTGCGACTATGGTGGGGAGTCCAGACCAGTTCTCCACCGTGCGCATCCCCTCTGAATATGCCGATTTGGCTCTCGCCTTCTGTAAGAAGAGGGCGACTAAATTACCACCCCATCGACAAGGGGATTATGTGATAGATCTCCTGGTAGACGCAGCACTTCCCAGGAGTCACGTGTATCTCCTGTCACAGGAGGAGACAGCGGGTATGGAAACATATGTCTCCGAATCCCTGGGGCAGGGGTACATTCGGCCCTCCACTTCACCTGCCTCCTCGAGTTTATTTTTTGTGAAGAAGAAGGATGGAGGTCTGCGCCCGTGCATTGACTATCGAGGTATCAACCAAATCACTGTGAGGTACAGCTAACCGCTGCCTCTCATAGCCAGTGCAATAGAGTCAATGCACGGTGCGCGCTTTTTCACCAAATTGGACCTCAGGAGCGCTTACAACCTGGTGCGTATCCGGGAGGGGGTCGAGTGGAAGACGGCATTTAGTACCACCTCAGGGCACTATGAGTACCTCGTCATGCCGTACGGGTTGATGAATGCTCCATCAGTTTTCCAGCCTTTTGTAGGCGAGATTTTCAGGGACCTGCACGGGCAGGGTGTAGTGGTGTATATTGATGACATTCTGATATACTCCGCTACACGCGCCTAACATGTGTCCCTGGTGCGCAGGGTGCTTGGTCGACTGTTGGAGAATGACCTGTACGTCAAGGCTGAGAAATGTCTGTTCTTCCAACAGTCAGTCTCATTCCTAGGGTACTGCATTTCCACTTCAGGGGTGGAGATGGAGAGTGACCGCATTTCAGCCGTGCGTAATTGGCCGACTCCCACCACGGTAAAGGAAGTGCAGCGGTTTCTAGGGTTTGCCAACTACTACCGGAGGTTTATCCGGGGCTTTGGTCAGGTAGCGGCTCCCATTACCTCACTGCTGAAGGACTGGTGCGACTGCAGTGGTCGGCTGAGGCGGACAGGGCTTTTGGTCACCTGAAGGCTCTGTTTACCCTGGCTCCCATGCTGGCTCATCCGGATCCCTCTTTGGCATTAATATTAGAGGTGGACGCGTCCGAGGCAGGGATAAGAGCCGTGCTCTCTCATCGCTCGGGTACGCCACCAAAGCAATGATGTGGGTGACTGGGAGTTTTTGGCTGTTGTCAAGGCTCTGAAGGCGTGGAGACATTGGCTTGAGGGGGCAAAAAAACCTTTTCTCATCTGGAATGACCACCACAATCTGGAGTACATCCGGGCGGCGAGGAGACTGAAACCTCGCCAGGCAAGGTGGGCCATGTTCTTTACCCGTTTTGTTTTCACCCTGTCCTACAGACTTATTCCCATAATGCTAAGGCAGACGCACTGTCCAGGATGTACAACACAGAGGAGCGGTCCATGGATCACACTCCCATACTTCCGGCCTCTTGCCTGGTGGCACCGGTGGTATGGGAGCTGGACGCGGACATCGAGCGGGCGTTACGTACGGAGCCCACACCCCCCCAGGGTCCAGCTGGGCGTTTGTACGTTCCATCTGGTGTCCGCGACCGTTTGATCTATTGGGCTCACACGTCACCCTCCTCTGGTCATCCTGGCATCGGTCGGACAGTGCGTTGCCTTAGTGGGATGTACTGGTGGTCCACCTTGGCCAAGGACGTGAGGGTTTATGTTTCCTCCTGCTCAGTGTGCGCCCAGTGCAAGCTCCTAGGCACCTGCCCAGAGGGAAGTTACAGCCCTTATCTGTTCCACAACGACCATGGTCGCACCTGTTGGTGGACTTCCTCACGGATCTTCCTCCCTCACAGGGTAACACCACGATCCTGGTCATTGTGGATTGGTCCTGCCGTCTCTTTCCTTTGCCCGGTCTCTCTACGGCCCTACAGACTGCGGAGGCCCTGTTTACACACGTCTTTCGGCACTACGGGGTGCCTGAGGATATAATGTCTGATTGAGGTCCCCAGTTCACGTCAAGGGTCTGGAGGATGTTCATGGAACGTCTGGGGGTCTCGGTCAGCCTTACCTCAGGTTTTCACCCCGAGAGTTATGGGCAGGTGGAGAGAGTAAACCAGGATGTGGGTAGGTTTCTGCGGTCTTATTGCCAGGACCGGCCGGGAGAGTAGGCGGTGTTCATCCCCTGGGCAGAGATGGCCCAAAACTCGCTCCGCCACTCCTCCACTAACCTCTCCCCCTTCCAGTGTGTACTGGGGTATCAGCCGGTTCTGGCACCTTGGCATCAGAGCCAGATTGAGGCTCCTGCGGTGGACGAATGGTTTAAGCGCTCGGAGGAGACCTGGGATGCCGCTCATGTGCACTTGCAATGGGCCGAGAGGCGTCAGAAGGCGCGCGCCGACCGACACCGCAGTGAGGCTCTCTACCCAAAACCTACCCCTCCGCCTGCCCTGCCAAAAGCTGGGCCTGCGTTTTGTGGGGCCATTCAAAGTCCTGAGGAGACTGAACAAGGTTTGCTACAGGTTACAGCTTTCCCCAGATTACCGTATTAACCCCTTGTTCCATGTGTCTCTCCTCAGGCCGGTAGTGGCTGGTCCACTCCAGGAGTCTGAGGTGCGGGAGCACCTCCCGCAAGCCATCCTGGACTCGAACAGGAGGGGCCTTCAGTACCTCGTGGAGTGAGAGGGGTACGGTCCGGAGGAGAGATCCTGGGTGCCGGTGGAGGACGTTTTGGACCCTTCGATGCTGTGGGAGTTCCACCGTCTCCATCCGGATCGCCCTGCGCCTCGTCCTCCAGGTCGTCCCCGAGGTCGGTGTCGGCGAGCTGCTGGAGCCACGTGTCAAGTAGGGGTAGTGTCACGACTTCCCCCTTGTTTTGTGATGAGTACCGTTTTGAGTAAATTGACTTGTGGTACTCATCTCTGCTGTCCTGCGCCTGACTCCTCTACACCAGCTACACTCAGACCGCTCACATTGTATATTGTAGCGTTAAGATTCCCCTTCACTGGAACTAAGGAGAAGCATGAAAAACAGCCCCAGACCATTATTCCTCTTCCACCAAACTTTACAGTTGGCACTATGCAGGCAGCGTTTTCCTACACTATTCTCCACTCTTCAATTCGCCAAACCCAGATTATTCCGTTGAACTGTGATTCATCACTCCAGAGAACGCGTTTCCACTGCTCCAAAGTTCAATGGAGGCGAGCTTTTAACAACTCCAGCTGATGCTTGGCATTGCGCATTGTGATCTTAGGCTTGTTTGCGGCTGCTTGGCCATGGAAACCCATTTCAAAGCTCGCGATGAACAGTACTTGTTTTGACGTTGCTTCCAGAGACAGTTTGGAATTTCGTTTGTGAGTGCAACCGAGGACAGATGATTTTTACGAGCTTCAGCACTCGGCGGTGCCGTTCTTTGAGCTTGTGTGGCCTTCCACTTCACAGCTGAGCCGTTGTTGCTCCTAAATGTTTCCACTTCACAATAACAGCACTTACTGTTGACTGGGGCAGCTCTAGCAGGGCAGACATCTTTAAGAACTGAGTTGTTGGAAAGGTGGCATCCTATGGTAGTGCCACGTTGAAAGTCACTGAACTCTTCAGTAAGACCATTCTACTGCCAATGTTTGGCAACAGAGATTGCTTGGCTGTGTGCTTGATTTTATGAGTCTGCATAGAGACAGTCCTTAAATAAAATAAAAGTGTCAACTCAGATAGTACGTGTAGCCATTCTGTTAGCAATTTAGCAGTCTTATGGCTTGGGGATAGGAGCTGTTCAGGAGCCTGGACTTGGTGCACCGGTACCGCTTGTCATCAGAGAGAACAGTCTACGGCTTGGGTGGCTGGAATCTTTAACGATTTTCTGGGCCTATTGTTCACACCACCTGTTATAGAGGTCATGGATGGCAGGGAGCTCTGCCCCAGTGATATACCATTTCTCTGGTGAGAAGACGATGGAAAAAATTCTCAAGTGCGCTGCATGAAACATAGGCGTGCTTCACCCGTACCACGCCGACAGAGCTGCAGAGGCTACCAAACTATTGTCAAAAGTCAGACGAAGTGCATTCTGTTTCAGACATCACTCTATCCCCACTCTTCCAAAGAGAAAGTGAAATATTTTTTTGTTTGGTGCGGCGACAGAGCTTAGCTGATGAGGGGTTGGGCTGTTTTGAGTCAATGTTTTATAAGAGCCTCCTTGTTGTTAGCCAAGATAACTTTTGCCCCTTTCATATTTGGATGCAAGCCTCTCTAGTAAAACCTGGGGCCTCTCCCGAAAGTGGTCAAAATTGTCAATGAACTTCAAATCCATCAGGGAACAGCAGGATTTCAGCCAGTAGCGTAGCCAGTGGAAACGTCTAAAACTTTATATTCAGTGACCTATTGTTGGTAGGGATCTTGAAATGAGAACCTGCTTGCCTGTCTCCTTTAGCCTGCCAATGAGCAGAAGTCATCTTTTAATTGCTCCGATTTATGAAGATTGATGTCGTTTGTACAAACATGCCCTTACAAAAACAGGAATGGAAGACCCAGTAACCTCTGCTGCAGAGGATATGTTCATTAGAGTTACCAGCCTCAGAGATTTCAGCCCAAATAAATGCTTCACAGAGTTCAAGTAACAGACACATTTCAACATCAGGAGACCGCGTGAATCAGGCCTTCATGGTCGAAATGCAGCAAAGAAAACACTACTAAAGGACAGCAATAATAAGAGACTTGCTTGGGCCATGAAACACAAGCAATGTACATTAGACCGGTGGAAATATGTCCTCTGATCTGTAATCGAAATATATTTTATATTATTCAAAGTAGTCACCATTTGCCTTGATGACAGCTTTGCACACTCTTGGCATTCTCTCAACCAGCTTCACCTGGAATGATTTTCCAACAGTATTGAAGGAGTTCCCAACATATGCTGAGCACTTGTTGGCTGCTTTTCATTCACTCTGCGGCCCAACGCATCCCAAACCAACTCAATTGGTCAATTAGCCCTTACACAGCCTGGAGGTGTGTTGGGTCATTGTCCTATTGAAAAACAAATGTTTCAGTACCCTTCCCCAGATCTGTGCTTTGACACAATACTGTCTGAGAGCTCTACAGACAGTTCCTTCGACCTCCTAGCTTGATTTTTGCTCTGACATGCACTGTCAACTGTGGGACCTTACAGTGAAGGAAAAAAGTATTTGATCCCCTGCTGATTTTGTACGTTTGCCCACTGACAAAGAAATGATCAGTCTATAATTTTAATGGTAGGTTTATTTGAACAGTGAGAGACAGAATAACAACAAAAAAATCCAGAAAAACGCATGTGAAAAATGTTATAAATTGATTTGCATTTTAATGAGGGAAATAAGTATTTGACCCCTCTGCAAAACATGACTTAGTACTTGGTGGCAAAACCCTTGTTGGCAATCACAGAGGTCAGACGTTTCTTGTAGTTGGCCACCAGGTTAGCACACATCTCAGGAGGGATTTTGTCCCACTCCTCTTTGCAGATCTTCTCCAAGTCATTAAGGTTTTGAGGCTGACGTTTGGCAACTCTAACCTTCAGCTCCCTCCACAGATTTTCTATGGGATTAAGGTCTGGAGACTGGCTAGGCCACTCCAGGACCTTAATGTGCTTCTTCTTGAGCCACTCCTTTGTTGCCTTGGCCGTGTGTTTTGGGTCATTGTCATGCTGGAATACCCATCCACGACCCATTTTCAATGCCCTGGCTGAGGGAAGGAGGTTCTCACCCAAGATTTGACGGTACATGGCNATTTTGGTCTCATGTGACCACAACACTTTCACCCAGTTGTCCTCTGAATCATTCAGATGTTCATTGGCAAACTTCAGACGGGCATGTATATGTGCTTTCTTGAGCAGGGGGACCTTGCGGGCGCTGCAGGATTTCAGTCCTTCACAGCGTTTGTTTTCTTGGTGACTATGGTCCCAGCTGTCTTGAGATCATTGACAAGATCCTCCTGTGGAGTTCTGGGCTGATTCCTCACCGTTCTCATGATCATTGCAACTCCACGAGGTGAGATCTTGCATGGAGCCCCAGGCCGAGGGTGATTGACAGTTCTTTTGTGTTTCTTCCATTTGCGAATAATCGCACCAACTGTTGTCACCTTCTCACCAAGCTGCTTGGCGATGGTCTTGTAGCCCATTCCAGCCTTGTGTAGGTCTACAATCTTGTCCCTGACATCCTTGGAGAGCTCTTTGGTCTTGGCCATGGTGGAGAGTTTGGAATCTGATTGATTGATTGGTTCTGTGGACAGGTGTCTTTTATATAAGTAACATGCTGAGATTAGGAGCACTCCCTTTAGGAGTGTGCTCCTAATCTCAGCTCGTTACCTGTATAAAAGACACCTGGGAGCCATAAATCTTTCTGATTGAGAGGGGGTCAAATACTTATTTCCCTCATTAAAATGCAAATCAATTTATAACATTTTTCACATGCGTTTTTCTGGATGTTTTTGTTGTTATTCTGTCTCTCACTGTTCAAATAAACCTACCATTAAAATTATAGACGGATCCTTTCTTTGTCAGTGGGCAAACGCACAAAATCAGCAGGGGATCAAATACTTTTTTCCCTCACTGTATATAGACAGGTGTGTGCCTTTCCAAATCATGACCAATCAGTTGAATTTACCACAGGTGGACTCCAATCAAGTTGTAGAAACATCTCAAGGATGATCATAAGAAACAAGATGCACCTGAGCTCAATTGTGAGTCTCATAGGAAAGGGTCTGAACAGTTTATTTTGTAAAACATTATTTCCTGTTTTTGCTTTGTCATTATAGGGTATTGTGTGTTGATTGATGAGTGGGAAAAGTAATTGAATACATTTTCAAGGCTATAACGTAAGAACATAGGTCTGAATACTTTCCGAATGCACTGTATTTAGTTTGGTGAAAAAAATACTAAATTCTATTTTTTTAAATCCAATCAGCCAATCAGATTGCCAGGTTGATTCAACGTCATCACATTGAATTTTGTTGCTGAATTTACAGCGTTGATTCACCCAGTTTCTTCCCAGTAGGATGGGTCTTCACTATCCCCTCTCTCTCCTATCTTCTACTCTCTATTTCTCTTTTAAAGCAGCAATCAGCAGTTGAAACAATAACAAAGCATCCTCCCCATCATTCTGTAAAAAGTGGAGGGATGGGGCTGGAGAAATATAACTACTCTCAAATTCAAAGGCAGTGCTATGGATGCAAGAACTGACCATCCACGATATCAACATTATAGGTTTAACCATGTTTTTGGGCTACACAGTGTTTGTAAACAAAGTAAATGCAAACAAACATTGGATTAGAATAGGTTTATGTGTTGGGTTCTGATGGGGTAAACCAGGACGTTCAATACTAACAGAGAAATTAACACAGAAACCTTTGAAATTTGACTTTTGGAAAAATGGAACGATACAGAGCAGCAGGAGCTTCAAAAACACTTCTAATTGTGAGGTTTGGAGCAGCTTTGAAATGAACGTCTAATTCTGCAGTGCGATTGTGAGAGTTTGTTGTTTGAACTGTGCTCATGAGGCATTTATAAGAATCAATGGTTACATATCATTAATTTATAAAAATGAATTTAGCAAGTGCTGATTGTCCCTTTAAATGGTGAGGCACTCCAGTGATCACCCCCAGCCCTGAGAGGCAGAGAGAAAAAGAGGCAGGGAGAGAGAGAAAGGCAGAGAGTGAACGAGAGAGAGAGAGAGAGCTGCCTGGACGGATGTGTCGGAAACCTCCCACGAGGGGCCCCATGTAATTAGATGCATGCTGTTCAAGCTAGAGTATATTGTCTTCCAGTTGCCTATGAAGCCTCCACCCACTGGCCCACCCTACATTTAGCAGATCATGTGATGGGGGCGGGCAAGCTAAGTCATTTGCAAGTACAACAGTTCTCTGTGCAGCTCCCCATTCATTTCCTGAGAACTGCAAGAGCTCAGCAGCTGAGAGACAGAAGGGGAGGGAGCTGCACACGCAGGAGCGAGAGTGAGAGAGAGAGGAGCAAAAGAGAGAGGACTGGAGAAGGGAAAACCGTTTTCTACGGCTCTGCAGCTTCTGACAAGGTCTGTGGAAATGTTTCCTCCTTCTTCTGTTCTTCTCGTGCTGTGGTTCTCATTTGTCATGCTTGTGGGATTGTGTGTGTGTGGTTCATCTGTCATTGCTGTGTCAAGCCTTATGACAACTCCTGGTCATCTAGCTACCTACTGCACACTGCCTGGCTGCCTGTGTGTGCCATTGTGCACTGTAAAACTTTTCCCTGTAAATGTACAGCATTATACTGGCACCAGAGATGCTATAATATAGTGTATTTTACAGTACTATTTTCCTTACTGTAAAACATATTACAGCATACAGCATCCCTGCTGTAAATTTACAGCAGGGATGCTGTAATGTTTTACAGTAAGGAGATTAGTACCGTGAAATATATTATAGCTTCTCTGCTGTAAAGCAACATTACAGTATTAAGCTGGCAATTCTGGTGCCATGACTATGCTGTAAATTTACAGGGAAAGTCTCCCTGAAAAGTATATGTAGGAAAAACAATACATTCGTACATAAAATAAAAAAATTAAAATTGGTAATAAAATTATCTGCAAATTAACAAGAGAATGGAAAATAGAAGTAACAACAGTTAACATATGTAACCAAATAAGAGCATCATTACAACACTTATTTAAAAACAATTTAATTAAAAACATAAAGCTATATTGTGTGTGTGGGGGAGCGAGAGTCAAAGAGAGGGAGATTTAAAATTGAGATTGGGTACAATTCTAGATCTATGATCAGGAGCAACTCTATTCGGCGTAAGGGGGTTCAGGGGCGGTGAAACACAACGGGACAGTTTGGGCAGGAGAGCATCCAGGAGAGAAAAGTCAGCACAGCATCAGGTGTTCCTCATGAGACTCCCTAACAATCCTCCTGAGTTCTGATTTGACAGCTCCTTGACAGCTCTAGGACAAGCATGGAAAAAGAAATTATAGAATGAGAGAGAGACAGAGAGCACTAGGGCTGTTACTCTGTAGGTAAAAAGACAGGTGACAAGGGACATATCAAGCTTGTGTTGTGTGTGTACTTACCTCACTAGAGGCCTTTCATTCAAACTCAGTGAGCTCTTGGAAGAATGAGGCAATGGGGCTAGAAACAGCTGCTTCCTCTGGGCCACCTTGTCATGCACTTTGTCCCATCTTCAGGTTTCATCATCTTGGGTTGATTCGAGACAGGAATCTGTACAGCCATATCCAATACAGTTTATGAAATACATTGAGGCACTGAACAAATACAAATAAGACAGCTACTGTAGATACTGTACACCTACTTCAAACCCTAGTTAACTATATAATAAAATATTGATATAAGCCAATACAATAACACATATTATTTTACCAGACTCACAACATGTTCCTTTCTTTCTGCGCCGCCAAATGTTTATATACTACTGGTAAAGTGAGAAGGTTTAGCTAATAGTATAACATTATGTAACAATGTTGTTTAAATTAAACAAATGGTTAGGTGGAGAGGCTGTACGGACACTCCTGGCCTGTAAAATGATGACGAATGTTACGCAGCTGAGAGCCAAGTGAACCGAATCACAGGGTTGTGACAGCTAAGGACACTGTCCCGGTGTGGTTGCAGTTTGTGCTCTCCCCAATGAGTAGACTGTATCACGGTGACATCTAGATGGCTACCAATATTAGTTATTTCTTGTGTAGGCTGCTATCCTACTCGAAGTATAATCTTGGGAGGAAAAAAAAGCTGCCCGTATATAATTATTTTATAATTTTTATTTAACCTTTATTTATCTAGGCAAGTCAGAACAAATTCTTATTTTACAATGACGGCCTACCCCAGGCAAACCCTCCCCTAATCCGGACAATGCTGGGCCAATTGTGTGCCGCCCTATGGGACTCCCGATCACGGCCGGTTGTGATACAGCCCAGGATCAAACCAGGGTCTGTAGTGACTCCTCTAGCACTGAGATGCAGTGCCTTAGATCGCTGTGCAACTCAGGAGCCTATATACACACCCCTTGTACACACCCTTTGTATTCACACCTCTTGACTTTTTCACCAAAATTGTGTTTTTGTGATTTTTTTTGTTACTGACCTACACACAATACCCCATAATGTCAAAGTGGAATTATGTTTTTTAAAGATTTTACAAATTAATAAAAAATGAAAAGCTGAAGTGTCTTGAGTCAGTAAGTATTCCACCCCTTTGCTATGGCAAGTCTAAATAAGTTCAGAAGTAAAAATGTACTTAACAAGTCTCAAAGTAAGTTGCATGGACTCTCTCTGTGTTCAATAATAGTGTTTACCATAATTTTTGAATGACTACCTCATCTCTGTACCACACACATACAAATATCTGTAATGTCCCTCAGTCGAGCAGGGAATTTCAAACACAGATTCAATCACAAAGACCAGGGAGATTACTCGCAAAGAAGAGCAGCTATTGATAGAAAAAAAGCAGACAATGAATATTCCTTTGAGCATGGTGAAGTTATTAATTACACTATGGATGGTGCATCAATACACCAACACACATCAATACACAAAGATACAGGTGTCCTTTCTAACTCAGTTGCCGGAGAGGAAGGAAATCACTCAGGGATTTCACAATGATGCTAATAGTGACTTTAAAACAGTTAGAGTTTAATGACTGTAATAGTAGAAAACTGAGGATGTATCCACAATACTAACCTAATTGACAGAGTGAAAAGAAGGAAGCCTATACAGAATAAAAAAATTCAACCAAAACATTACAACAAGGCACTAAAGTAATACTACAAAAATGTGGCAAAGCAATTAACTTTTTGTTCTGAATACAAAGTGTTATTTTTGGGACAATAGAACACATTACACAGGTGCACCTTCTGCCGGGGACAGTAAATGGACAATCTTAAATGTGCAGTTTTGTCACAAAACACAATGCCACAGATGTCTCAAGTTTTGAGGGAGCATGCAATTGGCATGCTGACTGCAGGAATGTCCACCAGAGCCGTTATGAGAGAATTTAATGTTCATTTTTCTATCATAAGCCACCTTCATCATTTTAGAGATTTTGGCAGTACATCCAACCGGCCTCACAACCGCAGACCACTGGTAACGACGCCAGCCCAGGACCAACACATCCGGCTTCTTCACCTGTGGGATCATCTGAGACCAGCCATCCAGACAGCTGATGAAACTGTGGGTTTGCACAACCGAAGAATCTCTGCACAAAGTTTCAGAAAACGTCTCAGGGATGCTTATCTGCGTGCTCGTCATCCTCACCAAGGTCCTCACCTGACTGCAGTTTGGCGTTATAACTGACTTCAGTGGGCAACGGCCACTGCCACTCTGGAGAAGTGTGCTCTTCACGGATGAATCCCGCTTTCAACTGTACCGGGCAGATGGCAGACGGTTTGATGATGTCAACGCTGTGAACAGACTGCCCCATGGTGGCGGTGGAGTTATGGCATGGGCAGGCATAAACTAAGGACAGCAAACACAAAGCATTTTATTGATGGCAATCTGAATGCACAGAGATACCGTGACGAGATCCTGAGGCCCATTGTCATGCCATTCATCGGCCACCATCACCTCGAGGTACAGCATGATAATGCACAGCCCCATGTCGCAAGGATCTATACACAATTCCTTGAAGCTGAAAATCTCCCAGTTCTTCCATGGCCTGCATATTTACCAGACAGGTCACCCATTGAGCATGTTTGGGATGCTCCGAATCGACGTGTGGAACAGTGTGTTCCAGTTCCCACCAATATCCAGCAACTTCACACAGCCATTGAAGAGTGGGAAAACATTCCACAGGCCACCATCAACAGGCTGATCAACTCTATGCAAAGGAGATGTGTCGCGCTGCATGAGGCAAATGATGGTCACACCAGATACTGACTGGTTTTCTGATCTACACCCATGCTTTTTTTTTTAAAGGTACACTACATTACCAAAAGTATGTGGACACCTGCTTGTCGAACATCTCATTCCAAAATCATGGGCATTAATATGGAGTTGGTCCCCCCCTTTTCTGCTTTAACAGCCTCCACTCTTCTGGGAAAGCTCTCCACTATATGTTGGAACATTGCTGCGGGGACTTTCTTCCATGCAGCCACAAATCATGTCCATTAGTGAAGTCGGGCACTAATGTTGGGTGATTAGGCCTGGCTCACAATTGGCGTTCCAATTCATCCCAAAGGTGTTCGATGGGGTTCAGGGCTATGTGTAGACCAGTCAATTTCTTTCACACTGATCTCAACAAACCATTTCTGTAAGGACCTTGCTGTTTAGCATTGTCATGCTAAAACAGGAAAGGGCATTCCCCAAACTGTTGCCACAAAGTTGGAATCATTTAGAATGTAATTGTATGCTGTAGCGTTAAGATTTTCCTTCATTGGAAGTAAGGGGCCTAGCTTGAACTATGAAAATCAGCCCCAGACCATTATTCCTCCTCCACCAAACTTTACAGTTGGCACTATGCATTCAGGAAGGTAACGTTCTCCTGGCATCCGCAAACCCAGATTTGTCCGTTGGACTGCCAGATGGTGAAGCGTACTTCATCAATCCATAGAACGCATTTCCACTGCTCCAGAGTCCAAAGGCGGAAATCTTTACACACCTCCAGCCGACGCTTGGCATTACGCATGGTGAGCTTCATGAAATGGGTTTCCATGGCTTGTGTGCGGCTGTTCGGCCATGGAAACCCATTTCATGAAGCTCCCAACGAACAGTTGCTTCTAGAGGCAGATTAGAACTTAGTGAGTGTTGTGAGTGTTGTAACCGGGGACAGACGATTTCTACATGCTACACGCTTCAGCACTTGGTGGTCCCGTTCTGTGAGCTTGTGTGGCCTACCACTTTGCGGCTGAGCCGTTGTTGCTCTTAGACATTTCCACTTCAGTTGACAGGGGCAGCTCTAGCAGGGCAGAAATTTGCCGAACTGACTTGTTGGAAAGGTGGCATCCTATGACAGTGCCACGTTGAAAGTCACTGAGTTCTTCAGTGAGGCCATTCTTCTGCCAATGTTTTCCTATGGAGATTGCATGGCTGTGTGCAGCAACGGGTGGCACGGGTGGCACTGAAATCAACTAATTAGAAAGGGTGTCCACATACTTGTGTACATATACAGTGCCTTCGGAAAGTTTTCAGACCCCTTGACTTTTTCCACATTTTGTTACGTTACAGCCTTATTCTAAAATTGATTAAATTATTTTTTTCCCTCATCAATCTACACACAATACCCCATAATGACAAAGCAAAAACAGGTTTTTAGGAATGTTTGCTAATTTATTACAAATAAGAAACTGAAATATCACATTCACATAATTATTCAGACCCTTTACTCAGTACTACAGTATGTTGAAGCACCTTTCAGAGCGATTAAAGCATTGAGTCTTTTTGGTTATGACGCTACAAGCTTGGCGCACCTGTATTTGGGGAGTTTATCCCATTCTTCTCTGAGATCCTCTCAAGCTCTGTCAGGTTGGATGTGGAGTTTTGCTGCACAGCTATTTTCAGGTCACTCCAGAGATGTTCGATCTTGTTCAAGTCTGGGCTCTGGCTGGGCCGCTCAAGAACGTTCAGAGACTTTTTCTGAAGCCACTCATAAGTTGTCTTGGCTGTGTGCTTAAGGTCATTGTCCTGTTGGAAGGTGAACATTTGCCCCCAGTCTGAAATCCTGAGTGCTTTGAGCAGGTTTTCACAAAGGATCTCTCTGTACTTTGCCTCAATCCTGACTAGTCTCCCAGTCCAAAACATCCCCACAGCATGATGCTGCCACCACCATGCTTCACCGTTGGGATGGTGCCAGGTTTTCTCCAGATGTGATGCTTAGAATTCAGGCCAAAGAGTACAATCTTGGATTCATCAGACCAGAGAATCTTGTTTCTCATGGTCTGAGAGTCTTTAGGTGCCTTTTGGCAAACTCCAAGTGGGCTGTCATGCCTTTTACTGAGGAGTGGTTTCCATCTGGCCACTACCATTAAAGCCTAAATGGTGGAGTGCTGCAGAGATGGTTGTCCTTCTGGAAGGTTCTCCCATCTCAACAGAGGAATTCTAGAGCTCTGTCAGAGTGACCATTGGGTTCTTGGTCACCTCCCTGACCAAGGCCCTTGGAGGCCGCTGTGTTCAGTGAACCTTCAATGCTGCAGAAATGTTTTGGCTTCCTTACCCAAATCTTTGCCTGGATGCAATCCCACATGGTTTGTGGGTTATTGTTTTTGGTTAGTGCCTGTGAGCACACCTATTTGTCCGGTCTTCATTTTGTTGTTTTTGTACGTTTCACATTGAGTAAAAATATGTGGAACGCTATGCACATTGCGCCTTGGTCCGATTCTCCAGAAGATCATGACACTCCAATCAAGTTGTAGAAACATATAAAGGATGATCAATGGAAACAGGACGCATCTGAGCTCAATTCTGAGTCTCATAGCAAAGGGTACTTCTGTTGTTCATTTTTTATAAATTTGCAACAATTATGGGCTATTGTGTTTAGATTACTGAGGATTTTATTTAATCCATTTTAGAATAAGGCTGTAACGTAACAAAATGTTGAAAAATACAAGGGGTCTGAATACTTTCCGAAGGCACTGTAGTGTAGCTGCGTGTATTCCCAGTTCGGTGAAATCCATAGATTAGGGCCTAATGAATTTAAATCAATTGACTGATTTCCTTATGAACCCAGCAAAAAAATAAACATCCTCTCGCTGCATTTATTATCAGCAAACTTAACGTGTAAATATTTGCATGAACATAACAAGATTCAACAACTGAGACATAAACTGAACAAGTTCCACAGACATGTGACTAACAGAAATGGCATAATGTGTCCCTGAATCAAAAGTAACAATGTCAGTATTTGGTGTGGCCTCCAGCTGCATTAAGTACTGCAGTGCATCTCTTCCTCATGGACTGCACCAGATTTGCCAGTTCTTGCTGTGAGATGTTACCCAACTCTTCCACCAAGACACCTGCAAGTTCCATGACAGAGCCTCTACCTCTAAATCGATCCCTCTCCAGAGTACAGGCCTCGGTGTAACGCTCATTCCTTCGACGATAAACGCAAATCTGACCATTACCCCTGGTGAGACAAAACCACGACTCGTCAGTGAAGAGCACTTTTTGCCAGTCCTGTCTGGTCCAGCGACGGCGGGTTTGTGCCCATAGGCAACATTGTTGCCGGTGATGTCTGGTGAGGACCTGCCTTACCACAGGCCTACAAGCCCTCAGTCCAGCCTCCCTCATCCTATTGCGGACAGTCTGAGCACTGATGGAGGGATTGTGCGTTCCTGGTGTAACTCGGGCAGTTGTTGTTGCCATCCTGTACCAGTCCCGCAGGTGTGATGTTCGGATGTACCGATCCTGTGGAGGTGTTGTTACACGTGGTCTGCCACTGCGAGGACGATCAGCTGTCCGTTGTGTCTCCCTGTAGCGCTGTCTTAGGCGTCTCACAGTACGGACATTGCAATTCATGCCCTGGCCACATCTGCAGTCCTCATGCCTCCACGCAGCATGCCTAAGGCACGTTCACGCAGATGAGCAGGGACCCTGGGCATCTTTCTTTTGGTGTTTTTCAGAGTCAGTAGAAAGGCCTCTTTAGTGTCCTAAGTTTTCATAACTGTGACCTTAATTGCCTACCGTCTATAAGCTGTTAGCGTCTTAACGACCGTTCCACAGGTGCATGTTCATTAATTGTTTAAGATTCATTGAACAAACATGGGAAACCCTTTGCAATGAAGATCTGTGAAGTTATTTGGATTTTTACGAATTATCTTTGAAAGACAGGGTCCTGAATAAGGGCTGTCTCTTTTTTTGCTGAGTTTATGAACTGTAACTCAATAAAATCTCTGAAATTGTTGCATGTTGCTTTTATATTTTTGTTCAGTGTATGTTGAATTTGTACCTTTACAACAACGTCAGATCTCCAACGTTATATCCACCTCCAGAAAAAAATGGCTGGGAAAGTGGGGAATTGATTTACCTACTGCTTCCCTTTCGTCTCCCATCCAATTCTAGCCCTGCTTAGCAATGATGTGTCACTGACTATTACTGCTACTTCCAGTTCGTCTCCAAATTAATTATTGATATGTTGGAGGGAAAAAAATGCTTTTTGTCATTGCGGCCTGTACATGCGATAGTGTGTGTTTCTGTGAGTGTGTGTGTTTGTTTATGTGTGTAAAAGCCTGGTTTGCCTTCCGTAAAGCAGCAGCAGAGACAAAGAGAGAGACAGTGCTCTTAGCAATGGGCTACACAGTCAGAGGCTCGGGTGGTGGAGGAAGCACACCTAGGGGGAGGTTTGTGTGTGTGTGTGTGTGTGTGTGTGTGTGTGCGCGTGTGGCGGGTGGATGGTGTCTTGGATGTCATTGGCAGTGGCTCTGACTTCCAAAAGAGATAATAGTATTGATATTGATGGGTGGCTGTCACCGGGCCCAGAGGCTCAACACAACCCAGGCAGTGCTTGGGGTGGCTGGTGGCTGACCCTGGCCTGTTCTTTTCAATTACAGGGGACTGGGCCAGAGCTGACAGCAAAGGCATTTGTACAACAGGGATTGGGGGCCAGGGAGAGCCAAGGAGGGGAGGGGGGCTGCAAGGGACTGAGGGAGGGAGGTAGGAGACTGATGTGGAAACTGAGCACTGAACTCTGTGACCTTACCCCCGTGCTGGAGAGAGGCCCTGCCTTTAACACTGTGACAGCCGCAGGGCGTGCGTGTGTTTTTGTCTATGTGTGTGCGTGCATGTGTCTGTGTGTCTTCGCATGTCTGTGTGTGTGTATGTGTGGTGGGGTAAGGGTAGGGAGGGGAGGGGGGTAAGGGGGTTGAGCAGCAGACCCACTGCTGCTCAACGGTATTTAGGGAGCCAGATTAGTGCCCATTTAAACTCTCACTTTAAATCTGTATACCATAGGTCCCCTTGCCTCAGCATTAGTAAAATTTATATGGGTTAATTTAATGTACTTAGCATTTACAAGGTTCAAATTCATAAAAAGTTATATTGATACATATACAGTATAACATATATCACAAATATAAAACAAATAAATACACAATAATATTGTGAATAAATGTTTTCTATATTTCAAATACAGTGAGGGAAAAAAGTATTTGATCCCCTGCTGATTTTGTATGTTTGCCCACTGACAAAGAAATGGTCAGTCTATAATTTTAATGGTAGGTTTATTTGAACAGTGAGAGACAGAATAACAACCAAAAAATCCAGAAAAACGCATGTGAAAAATGTTATAAATTGATTAGCATTTTAATGAGGGAAATAAATATTTGACAACTCTGCAAAACATGACTTAGTACTTGGTGGCAAAACCCTTGTTGGCAATCACAGAGGTCAGACGTTTCTTGTAGTTGGCCACCAGGTTTGCACACATCTCAGGAGGGATTTTGTCCCACTCCTCTTTGCAGATCTTCTCCAAGTCATTAAGGTTTTGAGGCTGACGTTTGGCAACTCAAACCTTCAGCTCCCTCCACAGATTTTCTATGAGATTAAGGTCTGGAGACTGGCTAGGCCACTCCAGGACCTTAATGTGCTTCTTCTTGAGCCACTCCTTTGTTGCCTTGGCCGTGTGTTTTGCGTCATTGTCAAGCTGGAATACCCATCCACGACCCATTTTCAATGCCCTGGCTGAGGGAAGGAGGTTCTCACCCAAGATTTGACGGTACATGGCCCCGTCCATCGTCCCTTTGATGCGGTGAAGTTGTCCTGTCCCCTTAGCAGAAAAACACCCCCAAAGCATAATGTTTCCACCTCCATGTTTGATGGTGGGGATGGTGTTCTTGGGGTCATAGGCAGCATTCCTCCTCCTCCAAACACGGCGAGTTGAGTTGATGCCAAAGAGCTCCATTTTGGTCTCATCTGACCACAACACTTTCACCCAGTTGTCCTCTGAATCATTCAGATGTTCATTGGCAAACTTCAGACGGGCATATATATGTGCTTTCTTGAGCAGGGGGACCTTGCGGGCGCTGCAGGATTTCAGTCCTTCACGGCGTAGTGTGTTACCAATTGTTTTCTTGGTGACTATGGTCCCAGCTGCCTTGAGATCATTGACAAGATCCTCCCGTGTAGTTCTGGGCTGATTCCTCACCGNGCACATATTTGGTACCATTGGATAGGAAACACTCTGAATTTTGTAAAACTGTTAACCATTTGTCTGTGAGTAAAACAGAACGGATATGGCAGGCAAAACCCCGAGGAATTTCTGTCCTGGAGAAAGTGGTTTTCACAGAGTGCCTCATTTGGAACCCCTCCCTCATGAAAATGCCCATAAAAGGGCATATGAATGCAGTACCTATCGCTTCCTCTGGATGTCCTTTGTCTCTAGAAAGTGGTTTCATGCTGTTCAGATGAGTTAGAACAGAGAAGAAGAGAGAATCAGGAAGTGCCTCTTTGGAACTCTGTAGGACTGGGCACGCGCTCTCGCCAAGCGCGCACTGTGTTTCCCTCGGTCTGTAGAGCTCAGTTTATATTCCGGTTGATTTATTATAGTAAATATACGTAAAAGTGTTCCTAAGGATACATTTAAAATGATGTTTGATTGTTCTTGGACAAGTTTATAGGTATAAGATGAACGAGTTCGCGCCACGTTTCAATGGACTAGTGGAGGCTGTCGTTTCTGACTATGACGCGTGAACCAAATGGAGATTTATGGATATAATACATGACTTTTTCTAACAAAAGAACCATGGATTGTCTTCGTTGGACACTTAGGATGACCTCAGCAGAAGTTCTTCAACAGGTAATTGATTTGTTTTTGCTGTGAAATGTGTTATGTGTGTGCCACGCTGGCTAATGAATTCATGGCTATGTGAAAAGTATGTGAGGTGATGCCCTCAAACAATCAAATGTAGTGCTTTCGCCGTAAAGCCTTTTTGAAATCTGACAACGCTGTGATATTGCCAAGAAGCAGAGCTTTTGATGAGTATGAAACACTTGTATATTGGTGGATTTTTAATAATTCAACTTTGGGATTTTGAATTTGGCGCTTTACATTTTATCTGGTGGTGTCGGGAGTGGGTCGCTAGCGCCCCAATGATCCCTGAGAGGTTTTAAGAGTGTGCTCTTAATCTCAGCTCGTTACCTGTACAAAAGACACCTGGGAGCCAGAAATCTTTCTGATTGAGAGGGGGTCAAATACTTATTTCCCTCATTAAAATGCAAATCAATTTATAAAAATTTTCACATGCGTTTTCTGGATTTTTTTGTTGTTATTCTGTCTCTCACTGTTCAAATAAACCTACCATTAAAATGATAGACTGATCATTTCTTTGTCAGTGGGCAAACATACAAACTCAGCAGGGGATCAAATACTTTTTTCCCTCACTGTATAATATGTTATACTGTATTTGCATACATAACTGTATTTGGTCATGTTTTGGACTAAAAACATGCCCAATGGAGATTTCCATTGCCTTTCATTAAATAGCAGAAAACAAATCATTCAGTTGACATTCATTCCGGCTTTAGACTATGGTGATATTGTCTATTGAATGCAGCTGCCACTGTATTGGTGCCATTAATCACAGTTTATCATAGTGCACTATACTTTATTATGGCCGATAGGTTCAGTACACATCCCTGCATTCTGTATCAGAAAGTAGGCTGGCCCTCTCTTAAGTCTCATAGATCAATGCACTGCTCTTGTTGTTTATAAAGGCTATTGTGTAAACTTCCACCATACTTCACTTCATTGTTATATTACAGACATACGAGTCATCAGACCCGATCACAGGGATGGCTAACTCTGGAGATCTCTTTGGTCTCCACTGACTTAGGTCGATCTGCGTTTAGTTTTGTTGCACCTTGTGGAATGATCTCTAGAATTCTCTAAGGTTGGATGTTTTGGTGCCACTAGGGCAGTTCAAACGGCTTGTTGAAAGCTTTTTTACTGATGAACGTGTTTGTTTTTCATGATCGTGTTTGTAAATTACTTTTCTTACATAACTTGTAAATATTGTATGTTTTTCAAGACAATCATTTCAATACATTTAGTTGATTTGCTACTAAGTTCAATACCTTTTTGAATATTGCTGAATTCTGTTTTAATGTCAGGATTCCGTAATTCCATCCGCCTTCTCCGCAACGCAGATTTGATAGGGCCCTAGACATAGATAGTTCGCTACTGATTGGACAGATTATCTGTCCAATCAGCAATGGACCCAGTCTATGTGTCCAATCAACGAAAAAGGATCAATCAGCAATGGACACAGTCAATCAAACCAATCAGCTGTCTACCTGTCCAGTCAGCAGCAGACACAGTCCACCTGTCCACAAGGTTCATTCCAGTCCAATTATAATTCCTCTACAGGGTTCTGCCACCACTGGCATCGTCTGTCTAACACATTGTAATAAAATCGACACAAATTGGAGCAATTGTTGACAGATTAAATGTTATGGACTAGCTATTGTATTCTATCACCGATAATTGTTCCAACTAATATTGAATAAACTGACCAGGTCTTGAAAAATACTTTAAAATAATGGATTGGATTTACAGTAGTACCTTCCCAAGTGCTCAGAGGGCTTTTATACTGTAAATGGGTTTAAATAACCTGCTGAACAAAAATATAAACGCAACATGCAACAATTAACAATTTTACTGAGTTACAGTTTATATAAGGAAAGCAGTCAATTGAAATACATTCAATAGGCCCTAATCTATGGATTTCACATGACTAGGCAGGGGCACAGACATTGGAGGGCCTGGGGAGCCAGCCATTCAGAATGAGTTTTTCCCCACAAAAGGGCTTTATTACAGACAGAAATACTCCTCCGTTTCATCAGCTGGAAGCCAGATGTGAAGGCCTGGGCTGGCATGGTTACATATGGTCTGCGGTTGTGAGGCCGGTTGGACATACTGCCAAATTCTCTAAAATGACGTTGGAGGTGGCTTATGGTAGAGAAATTAATATTAAATTATCTGGCAACAGATCTGGTGGACATTCCTGTAGTAAGCATGCCAATTGCGCACTCCCTCAAAATGTAGACATTTGCGGCATTGTGTTGTGTGACAAAACTGCACATTTAACAGTGCCCTTTTATTGTACCCAGCACAAGGTGCACCTGTTTAAGGATCATGCTGTTTAATCAGCTTCTTGATATGCTACACCTGTCAGGTGGATTGATTATCTTGGCAAAGGAGAAATGCTCACTAACAGGGATGTAAACACCTTTGTGCCTCGATTCTGTCTTATGTAGCAGAATTTGAAATTGTGTTTTTTACATTGGATAAAAGTAAAGACCAAGGGCTAGAAAATGGTATATCATACACGGCAGTTGAGGAACAATGGGAAAGTAATTCTGCTCTGAAAGTTGATTAAGTTCTAACCCGACTTTTGAGAAAATGGCCCTTGAATATTTGGTACACCTACTGGAGAGCTCTTCTTTGTCTACACCCATTCAGCATCATTCATACCCACCCATCTCTTTAAGCATTCACATGTGAGGCCATGTGCTAAACACAGTGAGTAGTTTGGTAAACATGTGAGGCCATGTGCTAAACACAGTGAGTAGTTTGGTAAACAACCAAGATTTGAAGACTAGTAGTAGCCTACAGTAAGGAAAAACTCCAGGTAAAAATACAGTTTATCTAGTCCTTGGTTTATATCCTAATCTGACTTTGGCGCAGGTCATGTTGTTCTTCACATTACCTTCTCTGGTAAACACACACTATATCAAATAAAATACACGTTTATTTGTCACATGCACAGGATACAGAAGGTGTAAACGGTACAGTGAAATTGTTACTTGCATAGTAGAAAGTGTCCAGATAATAATATTTTATAAATATTTTATAATTATTAGATGACACTTACCCAACACACTTGCCTAAATCGATGGGTCATGTGAAGGAAATGGTTTAACCACCCCCCAGCCACATCTAGCTAGTGGATGGGTCACTATTGTCTAGACAAGTTAAT
The DNA here is from genome assembly GCA_003317085.1 of Hucho hucho. Classification (NCBI taxonomy): domain Eukaryota; kingdom Metazoa; phylum Chordata; class Actinopteri; order Salmoniformes; family Salmonidae; genus Hucho; species Hucho hucho. The sequence continues at coordinate 554,558 of QNTS01000295.1, forward strand.
GAAATACAATAGATGGCCATAATCACCCCCAGACACACCTGGCTATCTTGATGGGTCATGCTATAACCACCCCCCAGCCACATCTAGCTAGTGGATGGGTCACTATTGTCTAGACAAGTTAACTTCTTAAGGAGCGGGTAGCGCCCGGTGAAATGCAAGGCGCCAAATTCAAAATCCAAAAGTTGAATTATTAAACATTCATCAATATACAAGTGTTGCATAGTCATCAATATCACAGCGTTGTCAGATTTCAAAAAGGCTTTATGGCGAAAGCACTACATTTGATTGTTTAAAGGTAGCACCTCCAATAGGAAAGGAAAAAACCACAGTGCGCGCAAGCCGGGAACGCACATTCTCTTCTGTTGACTTCTGTGTGGCCACTTCCTAATTCTTCTTCTTCTGCCATCTAAAGCAACTAAACAGAATCAAAACAGTGTCTCGAGACTGTTGACATCCAGAGGAAGCAATAGGTACTGCATTCATACTCCCTTATATGGTCATTTTCCGAAGGGAGGAGTTCAAAATGAGGCAATGTGTCAAAATCACTTTTTCCAGGACAGAAATTCCTTGGGTTTTCACCTGCCATATCCGTTCGGTTATACTCACAGACAAAATTTTAACACTCTTAGAAACTTCAGAGTGTTTCCTATCCAATGGTACGAAATATGTGCATATCCTATTTTCTGGGCCTGAGTGGGAGGCATTTTACTTTGGGCACGCCAGACTCTCCAAAACCGTCACCTCGGGAGCTGCTCCCTAAGAAGTTAACCAACAATGCAGTTTTAAGAAAAATGTAACAAATAATTAAAGAGCAGCAGTAAAATAACAATAGCGAGGCTATATACAGGGGGTACCGGTACAGAGTCAATGTGCGGGTGAACCGGTTAGTCGAGGTAAATGAGGTAATATATACATGTGGATAGAGTTATTGACTTATGCATAGATAATAACAGACAGTAGCAGTAGCGTCTCATGGCTTGGGGGTAGAAGCTGTTTAGAATCCTCTTGGACCTAGACTTGGTGCTCCGGTACTGCTTGTCGTGCGGTAGCAGAGAGAACAGTCTATGACTAGGGTGGCTGGAGTCTTTGACCATTTTTTGGGCCTTCCTCTGACACACCGCCTCGTATAGAGGTCCTGGATGTCACGAAGCTTGGCTCCAGTGATGTACTGGACCGTACGCACTACCCTCTGTAGTGCCTTGCAGTCAGAGGCCGAGCAGTTGTCATACCAGGCAGTGACGCAATGTCATGAACTAAGAGGTTGGGAAGTTCACATCCCAGGTGAGAACATGTTGTAATATTAATACCTCTATTTATGAACATTCACAATGTAATCACGCATGTTAACGTGTGTCAAAAATGTATGTTTACATTTTTTATGTTAAAAGCACTATTTCTTTGTGTTGGGTCCCTAACCTAAATTCTGCCTAAGTTTTCTCAAGTTGGAGCGAAGTTTGGGCCAACTAAAAACTTTAAGTTCAGGTGATACTTCAACCGAAAAGTTGAGTAAACAACAAAAAGGCTGTGTAACAAGTTACTAAGTACAATTTTTATTTTTTATCTTATTTAACCTTTATTTAACCTTTATTTAACCCAAAAATATTTAACCCTAAATCAACACACACACACACACATGATTGATGCTGTGAAACGATTTGGTGAAAACATTGTTGAAATCAGAAACAGCTAATCTGAAATTGATTGCCGGTGACTGCCTCTTCTAGTCTTACTGTATGTACAGTACATTATATTTAATGACCTACTGTGTTTAATTAAGTGGTCGGCATGTTGCATAGAGAAATGTTGGAATATTCATTAATGGATTAATTTCTGATTTATTACAGTATAGGCTATTTATCAGCAGTGGGAATCAAGAAAAAACATTTACACATCAATTTCAGTAGATGGTTATACAATCAAATCTTCATATGAGAATGAGATGTTTCCTGAGTGTGAAATACATAAACAATCTGAAATGTGTGTGTGTTCAGGTGTGTATGTTTATAAAGGCCATGATCCCTACTAATTTCGACATCCGTTAAGTTGACAAAATGTTCTTTCTACGTGTCCTCATGTGTAATCAATCCTTGACCTCAGTTTGTTTACTAAACCTGCAGGGTGTGTGTCTGTGTGTGTGTGTGTGGGGGGGGAGATTATGCAAACACCCACACGGTCAGAGGTGGAGGAAGGGGAGAAAGTAGAGGATCTGGTTCTAGTTGTTGACACAGACAGAAACATTAGTATCATCTGACACAACTTGCAAACCCTGTTAAATACCACACCACACCACACCAAATCAAATCAAATTGTATTTGTCACTTACTGTGAAATGCCTACTTACAAGCCCTCAACAATGCTTTAAGAAGTTAAGAAAAAAAAGAGTTAAGTAAAAAATAGATAAAAAGATTCCCTTGTCAAAAAGTGTGCAATCCTCTCATTTTTCCAGGCCAGTGTGTTAGTTATGAGCTATTGGACTCGGGGAAATTTTGAAAAGTGAGAGTGCCAGCCCACTTCTTGTGCAATCAGACTATTTAAGCCTGTCTTGCTTGAGGAAAGAAAGAAAAGGCATTATGGAATTCTGAAACAGATAGCAGCAGTGACAATCAAGGACAAACAACAGTGTACACATTGAGAGGCGAAAAGAAGCAAAGGTGGTCTGTCCCTACCTCACAGTCTAACCATTGTGCATGGAATGAAAAGAAAACAACTTCTACAAAAGATATTCAGCCACTCTTTGAGAAAAACTGAAGGACATAAAAAGGACTGCAGAACTACAAAAAAAAAAGACAAACACAGAAGGACAAAATATACTTACGCTTTGAAAGTCGTGAAAAACATAGCACATTTACGTTCTCACCCATTCCCCCAAAATCCTACGGTTTGGGTTTAAAAGTTATGGATAGAATGCTTAGTGCTTAAACACACATTATAGACATATAATCTCCAAAATCAATATTTTCCTCAATTTAACCTTACTTCTCACCGTAACCCTAACCTTCACCTCTAGTCTAGGCTATAACATAATCTAGGCTATGACATGATCCTTAAGGTTCCTTGGACTGGCCTGTATGAGGTGAGGTGAGCCACTAGGAATGATGACACACATATTTGGGACCTGGTCCTTGTTCTAATACTGTAGAAGTAATCACAGATGTAATCACAGATCTCACCTGTTGTTTACGAAGCATGTGACAAATACCATTTTATTTTATTGTATTTGTAGCGTGGTTCACGTTTAAAGGTAATTTCCGATTGAGCCATCATATACAGCATTTACCGTGAATGCAGTCTCCGCAAATACGGTAACATTGTCTTTAAATGTCAATCATGCTACAACCCAGATCTTCCGTGCAACGGATTGAATTGAGCCCTTACTCAAACATTTGAGTACAAGAGCAACCGAAAGTAAACACAGTTGCTGGTTTTATTAAGTGGTGTATGAATACTGGAATGGGCCAAACTTAGCGGAAAACATTTTTTTCCCGTTTTAAAAATAGCCGCAGTAAGATTTGATATAATGAGTGTCAGTGAGTAAGAATGTTTTCCTTGGTACGGTATTGTCTGTTTCCATGCGCTCAGTCTGTGTGTGTGTGTGTGTGTGTGTGTGTGTGTGTGTGTGTGTGTGTGTGTGTGTGTGTGTGTGTGTGTGTGTGTGTGGTGTGGGGGGGTGGCAGGGGGAGGTTTGTGTGTGTGTTTATATAGGTGTGTGTTTGTGTATGTGTGTGTGGGTGTGGAGGTTTACATGGTGTCAGCGTAAATGCTAAGTGAGGTCTGATAGTGTTACCATTCCGTGATGCTGCATGGATAGGGCTCGATCGGACTCCGTAAGAACATTAAAGTGTGTGTGTACGTGTGTGTGTTTGTTTGTTTGTGTGTGTGTGTGTGTGTGTGTGTGTGTGTGTGTGTGTGTGTGTGTGTGCATACTAAAGAGAATGAATGTGCTTCTTGTTATTCTTTGAGGGTATGAGTTTGTGTGCTCATTTGTGTTTACAGTTACTGTAGATGATAAACACTTATTTTTCTACTGTGGCAATGTGTCCATTCGGTTTAATATATAAGGGTTATGAACTTCCATGCATACTTGAGCATGTGTTTTTATTTTATTTATTTATTATTATATTTTTTTAACCCTACCACCACTCCCCTAATTGGAGTAAACTAACAGAAAATAGCATTTAGGCTTCTATTTCCAGCTTGCACATACTGTATATACAGAAATATTATACAGAAATATAAATAAGTGACCGGGATTGCATACCAAATTCGGGACTTATTTCCATTGTGGTCGCAATTCTTTTTTTAGCATAAATACATACAATTACATAGACACAGACACATTACAGAGATAGAGACGTAAACATGCTCAACCTCCAGATGAGTATGAGGGGGGAGTTTAGGTACAATTCTTACAAGCTTATTTGCCAGCTTATCCTTTAGATGTTTGGGACTGCTGGTGAACCACGATGTGCAAGCATCATGTCTCTAGGGTGTCTATAGCTAGGTTTCTATTTAAAACAATATGCCATTTCAGAGTTTCCTTTAGGAAAATTTTGCGCCGGACAACATGACAGTGTAGATTTTAATTTACCGGACATTTGAGAAGTCTAATGGACATCCATAAGCATTCAGCCTGGCTCAGCCAGCCCAACCAATAAACGAGGGATGTTGGCCAAATGAGCAACATTTACGTGTCCTTAAAAACAGCCTATAACAAATTACAAAACACTATCAGTGCTTTGATGTGTAGCATATGCAAAACTTTATAGACATTTATTTTTGAAAACAATAATTGTCCACCTCATGGTTCAGCTGTCAGAGGTTTGAGCATTAAATGTAACAGGGCATTGCATGCAAAGGCCTATAGCTGTAGGTGTCCACTGCATGATATGTTACTCACCACCTGGATTCGGTCTTATGTAGAAACATTTGAATTTCTGTTTTTTACATTAGATAAAAGTGGAGACCCAGAGCTACAAAATGGTATATCATACACTGCATTTGAGGAAACAATGGGAAAGTAATTCTGCTTTGAAAGTTGATCAACTTGTAAACTCACTTTTGAGAAAACCGTCTTTCAATGTTTTGTTACTGCTATTGGAGAGTACTTCATTGTCTACACCCATTCACCATTGTTCACATCTTCTTAAGCCTTAGCCCCACCCATCTCTTTAAGGGTTGATCCAATCGTTCTGTACTAACTTGCCAGCTACTTCCAGACATCTAAGAGAGAGAGAACAGCTCACTGAACATTTTCTCGCCCTATCGCTCTGTGGTTTCACGTTCAGAGCGGACACTCTGGCCAATAAGTAGGGTTGTTCCGTAAGCTCTGACCTCACAACTACAGTCAAGCACCCAAGCTAACTGGCTAACATTGGCTAGCTACTTCCAGACACATAATGAGAGAACACCTCACTCTGACCATTACACTCGCCCTAGCAGAGCTGGTTAGGCTTTTTTCATGTTATCCAAAGCGTTGGTGACTGTAACTGTGCTGCTGGCAACAATTGAATTACGCTTTGTTGCCAACATTTACTGACACCAGACACTTTCAACGGGTGTTGAGCATTCAAAAATGCATTAGTTATTCTACGAGAGTCTTTTGTTAAGAAATGTAGCTAGATAGCTAGCTAGGAAAACAATGAATCCCAACGCATGACGTGATGTTAGTTAGCGAGTCAGCTAGCTAACGTTAGCAAGCTAACAGTACACTTTAACTTGACATGAAAATACTTTGTCAAAATTAGAGTGGAGTCTTTTGTTAAGACATGTCGCTAGCTAGCTAAACAATGGACCATAATCACAACTCATGACGTTTCTAGCCTGCATGAATCTGCAGGTAGCTAACCAACCAAGTTCTACAGATATAACTAACGTTAGTCAAGCAAATGTGTCTGAGATACGAAGAATAAGATCATACACATAACGTTAGCTAGCGACCCAGCCAGCTAACGTTAGCTAGCTAACAGTTCATTTGAAATGAAATCCCTTCCTGTCAAAATTAGAAACGTGTAATATCTGAAAATCTTACCAGTACACATCCAGTCTGATGACATGCATGGTTGCCTTCGTTTGACAATGTAATCCAGACTGGTGGTCTTTTCTCCATCTCCTTAGCTATCATACTCAAATTCCACTGATTTCAAAACTCGGTCCTCCAGAAATTGTAGAGCATACACATAACGTTAGCTAGGGTGCCAGCCAGCTAATGTTAGCTAGCTAACAGTACACTTTAACTTGACATTAGGTTTATGCAGTTTCAAAAAAAAAAATGTTACATTCAAACAGCTCTCCTGTGAAGTTGTGACTTGCAAAATACACGTAGTTTCCTGAATTGGGTCACATGTTCTTATTTTAATAAATATACAGTACCAGTCAAAAGTTTGGACTCACCTACTCATTCAAGTGTTTTTCTATTTTTTTTTACTATTTTCTACATTGTAGAATAATAGTGAATGCATCAAACCTGTGAAATAACACATATGGAATCATGTAGTAAACAAAAAAGTGTACAAAAAATTGAAGAACAAAATGTATTTTATATTTGAGATTCTTCAAAGTAGCCACCCTTTGCATTGATGACAGCTTTGCACACTCTTGGCAAATGTTAATTATGTATAGGTAACATATTTAACATTTTTCACCCTTGGCTACTCAATGAATTTCTCTACTAAGAGAATAACGACTAATTTGAATTGAACAGCACTATTAGATAAAAAGGTGCTATTAGAACCATAGGACAAACCTTTGAAGAACCCTTTTTAGTTCCAGTTAGAACAAATTTTGGTTCCATGTAGAACCCTCAGTGTAACCAAAATGTGTTCTAACTGGAACCAAAAAGGGTTCACATGTGGGGACAGCCGAAGAACCTTTTTGGAATCCTAAGAGTGTGGAAGCAGGAAGATTGTTTAGTACCTTGGTGACTGCAGCCTAAGCCCTCTGCAGAGAGAGGGAAAGGTAGAGGGAGAGAGAGAGAGAAAGGGGGAGGGGGACATGGAGAGTAAATAAGGGGAAGGAGAGCTGTCACTGTTGAACTCTGAGAGTTCACGCACGCACACACTCACACACGCATCACCCAGAGAGAGTGCACTGAGAATGCTGATCAATCGCACACACACACACACACACACACACACACACACACACACACACACACACACACACACACACACACACACACAGACACAGACACGGACGCAGACACAGAC
>QNTS01000295.1:566787-683300 GCA_003317085.1 Hucho hucho
CCCGCTTCTCCTCCACCCAAATACAGATAGCGGATGTTCTGAAAGAGCATCAAAACCTGAACCCCTACAAATCAGCTGGGCTAGACAATCTGGACCCTCTCCTTATACAATTATCCACTGAAACTGTTGCAACCCCTATTACTAACCTGTTCAATCTCTCTTTCGTATCGTCTGAGATCCCTAACGATTGGAAAGCTGCTGCGGTCATCCCCCTTTTCAAAAGGGGGAGACACTCTAGACCCAAACTGTTATAGATCTATATCCATCCTGCCCTGCCTTTCTAAAGTCTTCGAAAGCCAAGTTAACAAACAGATCACAGACCATTTAGAATCCCACCGTACCTTCTCGGCTATGCAATCTGGTTTCCGAGCTGGTCATGGGTGCACCTCAGCCACGCTCAAGGTCCTAAACGATATTATAACTGCCATCGATAAAAGACACTACTATGCAGACGTCTTCATTGACCTGGCCAAGGATTTCGACTCTGTCAATCACCGCATTCTTGTCGGCAGACTCAACAGCCTTGGTTTCTCAAATGACTGCCTCGCCTGGTTCACCAACTACTTCTCAGATATAGTTCAGTGTGTCAAATCGGAGGGCCTGTTGTCTGGACCTCTGGCAGTCTCTATCGGGGTGCCACAGGGTTCAATTCTCGGGCCGACTCTTTTCTCTGTACATGTCAATGATTTCGCTCTTGCTGCTGGTGATTCTCTGATCCACCTCTACGCAGATGACACCATTCTGTATACATCTGGCCCTTCTTTGGACACTGTGTTAACTACTTACGGAGTGGTGGGGCGCTATTAAACATTCATCAATATACAAGTGTTGCATAGTCATCAAAAGCTCTGGTTCTTGGCAATATCACAGCGTTGTCAGATTTCAAAAAGGCTTTACGGTGAAAGCACAACATTTGATTGTTTGAGGGTAGCACCTCCAATATTTCTGCATTAGCATAAATTCATAAACCATCGCGGTTCACACAAAACACATTTCACAGCGAAAAACAAATCCCTTACCTCTTGAAGAACTTCTGCTGAGGGCTTCCCAAGTGTCCAACGAAGACATCCAATGGTTCTTTTGTTAGAAAAAGTCATTTATTATATCCATAAATCTCAGTTTGGTTGGCGCATTATGTTCAGAAAATCCAACGTCGAATCGCCCATTGAAACGTGAAGAGAACGCGTTCAAATATACCTATAAACTTTCCTAAACAAATCAAATACCAGTTACAATGTATCCTTAGCTATCCTTTTATGAATATTAGCAATAATATTTCACTCGGATGGTCACATATACCTTATATAAGCAAAATAAAGTGGGGCGCTCAGCCAGACTCGCGCCCGAGAAAACTTGTTGACATCTGAGCTACCTTGGCCATTTCCTGTACCTCTTCGTTGTGTTTACTCCAATCTCTCTGAGTCGTTGTATATAGACTGTTAACATCTAGTGGAAGCCATAGGTACTGCAGTCTCAGTCCTGGTTACAAATGGATTCAATAGGGAGTGTGTCAAACAGAGCAATAGGTCACCAGAAACTGATTTCCGGATAGATCTTTCTCGGGTTTTCGCCTGCTAAATGAGTTCTGTTATACTCACAGACATTATGTTAACACCTTTAGAAACTTCAGAGTGTTTCCTATCCAATAGTACTAATTATGTGCATATCCTATTTTCTGAGCCTGAGTGGCAGGCATTTTGCTTTGGGCACGCCAGACTCTCCAAAACCGTCACCTCACCTGCCGCTCCCTAAGAAGTTAACACATCTCCAAACGAGCTTCAGTGCCATACAACACTCCTTCCATGGCCTCCAACTGCTCATAAATGCTAGTAAAACGAAATGCATGCTCTTCAACCAATCGCTGCCCACACCCGCCCGCCCAACTAGCATCACTACACTGGAAGGTTCTTACTTAGAATATGTGGACAACTACAAATACCTAGGTGTCTGGTTAGACTGCAAACTCTCTTTCCAGACTTACATTAAGCATCTCCAATCCAAAATTAAATCTAGAATCTTCCTATTTCGCAACAAGCGTCCTTCACTCATGCTGCTAAACATACCCTCGTAAAACTGACTATCCTACCGATCCTTGACTTCGGTGATGTCATTTACAAAATAGCCTTCAATAGTCTACTCAGTAAATTAGATGTAGTCTATCACAGTACCATTCGTTTTGTCACCAAAGCCCCATATACCACCCACCACTGCGACATGCTCTCGTTGGCTGGCCCTCGCTTCAGATTCGTCACCAAACCCACTGGCTCCAGGTCATCTATAATTCTTTGCTCGGTAAAGCCCCGCCTTATCTCAGCTCACTTGTCACCATAGCAACACCCACCCATAGCACGCGCTCCAGCAGGTATATTTCACTGGTCATTGCCAAAGCCAACTCCTCCTTTGGCCGTTTTTCCTTGCAGGTCTCTGCTGCCAATGACTGGAACGAATTGCAAAAATCACTGAAGCTGGAGACTTATATCTCCCTCTCTAACTTTAAGCATCAGCTGTCAGAGCAGCTTACCAATCACCGCACCTGTACACAGCCCATCTGTACATAATACACCCAACTACCTCATCCCCCTTTTGTTATTTATTTTTGCTCTTTTGCACCCCAGTATCTCTATTTGCACATCATCATCTGCACATCTATCACTCCAGTGTTAATGCTAAATTGTAATTATTTCGCCACTATGGCCTATTTATTGCCTTACCTCCCTAGTCTTACTACATTTGCACACACTGTATATAGATTTTTCTATTGTGTTATTGACTGTACGTTTTTCTCACGTGTAACTCTGTGTTGTTTTTGTCACACTGCTTTGCTTTATCTTGGCCAGGTCGCAGTTGTAAATGAGAACTTGATCTCAACTGGCCTACCTGGTTAAATAACGGTGAAATAAAAAATATATAAAAAAAATCCTATAGGAACCATCGCTTCAGTAAGCTGCCGCTGCGTTAACTAACAGTCAGATGTACACCATTATACAGTATTAATGTCTAAGATACTTTGTGGTTACATTAAAAACACATTTATTTACATTTACAGTTATGGGTCATCAATGTGACTGTTGTTATTGGATCCCCATATATATTTTTTTTAACTTGTAATGTGAATTGTGTATAGGCTACATGTTTTTTATTTTGCGCTGGCTACAATACATTTCTCTACTGGAACAATAAAGACTGATTTGAATTGAACTAGAAGCAGAAGATTGGTGACTGCTGCCTAAGCCCTCTGCAGAGAGAGGGAGAGAGAGGGGAAGGGAGAGGAGCACAGGGAGAGAGAGAGTAAATAACGGGAAAGAGTAGAGTCACCATTGATCTCTGAGAGGTAGACTAAAATGTATTTCCATTCAACATCATATTTTCCCTAACCTCTAACCCTTACCCTAACCTTCATCTTAACCCAAACCCTAAACCTAACCACTAAGCTTAAAATAGCCATTGTCCTCATGGAGACATGGGAAATGTCCTCATGTGTGCGAATATTCCTTGTTTTACTATCCTTGTGAGGATTTGGGGGATTTTAGGTTCCCACAATGATAGAAGAACCAACCAACCCATACACACTGACACACCACCCAGAGAGAGTGAAATCCACATGTTTACCCCTCCCCCACATCGGTGCAACTGAGGTTTTTGTGTCAGGGCTATTTTAGACAAACAGCCGCTGAGTTGACACCACTGCACTTTAATGTGGGGGAAAGGGTGTGTATGCGTATGTGTGAGAATGTGCGCGTGTATGTGCCTGCGTGTGCATGTGTGTGTTGGGGGGTTCCACAGAGGTCATTATATAATATTTTTTAACATGCCCGACCATTCAGTCATGGTAAGTATTGAAACGGTACTCTCTGCTTTCTGTGGAACTGAAACCTGTGAGCTGTGTAAGTCTCATATACAATCATGACCACTAAAATCTGTAGATCTTTCAAAATCACTTCAGTACTTTGACTGCATCTGTGAATCGTACCAATACATTTTTTTAACTGGTGACCACTCAAAATGGTTGTTTTTAAAGCTGTTTTTAGTCTGCCTTCAGCACTGCCATGAGCATAGTTTGTTTTGCTGCTTCGCCCACAGATCTGAGGCACATGATGAAATCAAACATCAGGCTGCCTCTTTCAGGAGTGTGGTGTGTCTGTGCCTGTGTGTTGAGAGTATTCACTCAATGGTTAAAGAGGGATCTCCCATGGTGCAGCTTGGTGTGAAGTGTGTGTGTACCGCGTGTGTGCGTTGATGTGTATGTGTGTGTGCCTGTGTGTTGGTTAGTGGTCTCCTATGGTGCTATGGTGTGAAGTGTGTTTACAGCGTGGTGTGTGTGTGTGGTGTGTGTGTGTATGTGTGTGTGCACATTGTTCTACCTACCTAGGGGGACTCTAATGTATAGGGACAACAACACATGGGAACTCAGTGACTGTGTCTGTGTCGTGCATGCCTGCGTTTGTGTATGTTAGTGCAGTGCAGCACAGCACAGTGTCGGTGCAAGCAGAGGTCACAGGAGCGTGTGTGCAGCAGACAGTTTTAGACATGGAACAGAAAAGGAGGGCCCAGGAAGCCAGACTAGTGGGTAAAACCTCCAACACACACATGCAGACACAACGGAAAACACACACACAACACACTGGATAGAAAACACTTGACTCTTACTTTCACTCTGACTGTGTTCCCCTCGAGTCTGAAGAGGAGTTCTTTATTTCCCACAGTTTGACAATATGAGAGGAAGAGCTGGTTAGATATCTATAGGCTGTTGTAAAGGCTGCACTGCTACTGACCACAGTCTGACCTTTCTAAGTGAATAATAATGGCTGTTATTCTATTCTTACTGGGCACAGAAAGTATTTTGATGCATGGATGCCTCATGTTGCAGACAGTAAAGGACTGAACATGGCTGAAAAGTACTAGCATATCATGAAAAGGCAAACAACATCAAACAGCTTATAGATAACGTGTGGCAACATTCACATGACAAAGTTACCACACTTGGATAAGAAATGCAACAGCAGACCCTCGGCTGGAAGAGTGTGTGAGGTCTGTTTAGAAATGTACGTGTGTGTGTGTGAGTGCCTGCATGTGTGTGGTTGTCTGTGTGTGTCTGTGTGCACACTCGCAACACAGTGCATCCAGCGACCTCATCAACCCTTTCCTGTCAGCATTACTGACACGGGATCCCCCTAGCAGAAATAAACCAGCCTCCAGGGCAATCCACTGGGATAGAGGGACTACCGTGTCTGTGTGTGTTTACATGGGTATCATCACTCTAAAATTGAAGCCCATTTCCTCCCAGGTGCTGAGGCCCTGACTGGGGCATTGAGGACATGATATTCAGTCTGTGTGTCTGTTTGGGTGTTTACATGTACCATATTCAACTCTCCTGTCCTGCCTGTCAACAGTATAATCAAATCAGGCTGTTCATCTTGGTTTTGATGCGTCTCTCATAAATATGGATGTGTTTAAATCTTTATCAAATCATGTTATCCCTCCATTGTAATGTATTTTGCTTAGTATTGAATACTTCATTAGGTTTCATCAAATGGGTTTAATATCAGCCTGCTGTGTCAGTAAACTGACTACTTTTGCTCCCTTTATTGTTGAGCTACTGTATACAATATGTTTACAGTGATTTTTTTAAATCAAACATTAGGTTAAGAAGGACTTTGCTCAAGTCTGCTGTCGTGTATATTGTTATATGCACATTAGACCACTCAAAATGCAACCGTTCCAACCTTAACTACAATGGTTAGTAGCTCCATTTAGCTAGTGCAGTCTGCACTGTAAAACCTGAAAAGTTAAAGTCCCAGTGCAGTCAAAATTATATTTTTTCTGTGTTTTATATATTACTGTACAACAGATGATGAAACATACCCTGTAAAAGTGCGAAACAATTTGATCAATGTTATTTTATGTTACTATCTAGTTGAAAATACAATCTTCACAGGACCTTCTAATCAGAAGGTTTGCATGGGGAGTAGTTTTAGCTTTCCATGGTGACATCACCATGTGGTTAATTGATTATTGGACCAATGAAAAAGTGAGTTCCAAACCTCTCTGCCAGTTCCTCCAGGTAGTTTTCAGTTTTCCCCTCCCTACTCAGACAACTCCCAGACAGTCCTAGCAGAATTTTAGCATGAGAAATAGTTTTTGGCCCCATTTTATTGGAAATCTATTACAGTAAGGTTCTTAAACGCCCACGCCAGTAGAAATCCACTTTTTTTGAGCTGAAAGATGATAGCAAGAGCTTACCTATGATGTTGAACAATTTAAGTTAATAATTCATAATTTTAGTCAAAGTATGATATATTTTCTTGAAGTGACAAATCCGAACTGTCTTTTCCTATGACATGAGTGCAAATTATTTTTGTTTTATATTTTAATTAGAAACACTGGCAAAGTTATTCCACTTCGTGACTGAGCCAAACAGCCTTACATATTCTTGCTATCGCTCCTGCTTTATACAGCTATTTTTAAATATCTATCTCTCTATCTCTCTCTCTAACTCTCTATCTCTCTATCTATCTACAGTTGAAGTTGGAAGTTTACCTTCACTTAGGTTGGAGTCATTAAAACTCGTTTTTCAACCACTCCACAAATTTATTGTTAACAAACTATAGTTTTGGCAAGTCAGTTAGGACATCTACTTTGTGCATGACACAAGTAATTTTTCAATTGTTTACAGACAGATTATTTCACTTATAATTCACTGTATCACAATTCCAGTGGGTCAGAAGTTTACATACACTAAGTTGACTGTGCCTTTAACTACTTACGGAGTGGTGGGGCGCTAGCCGGTGAAATGCAAGGCGCCAAATTCAAAATCCAAAAGTTGAATTATTAAACATTCATCAATATACAAGTGTTGCATAGTCATCAAAAGCTCTGCTTCTTGGCAATATCACAGCGTTGCCAGATTTCAAAAAGGCTTTACGGCGAAAGCACAACATTTGATTGTTTGAGGGTAGCACCTCCAATATTTCTGCATTAGCATGAATTCATAAACCATCGCGGTTCACACAAAACACATTTCACAGCAAAAACAAATCCCTTACCTTTTGAAGAACTTCTGCTGAGGGCTTCCCGTGTCCAACGAAGACATCCAATGGTTCTTTTGTTATAAAAAGTCATGTATTATATCCATAAATCTCAGTTTGGTTGGCGCATTATGTTCAGAAAATCCAACGTCGAATCGCCCATTGAAACGTGAAGAGAACGCGTTCAAATATACCTATAAACTTTTTCTAAACAAATCAAATACCAGTTAAAATGCATCCTTAGCTATCCTTTTATGAATATTAGCGATAATATTTCACTCGGATGGTCACCTATACCTTATATAAGTAAAATAAAGTGGGGCGCGCAGCCAGACTCGCGCCCAAGAAAACTTGTTGACATCTGAGCTACCTTGACCATTTCCTGTACCTATTCGTTCTGTTTACTCCAATCTCTCTGAGTCTTTGTATATAGACTGTTGACATCTAGTGGAAGCCATGGGTACTGCAGTCTCAGTCCTGGTTACAAATGGATTCAATGGGGAGTGTGTCAAACAGAGCAATAGGTCACCAGAAACTGATTTCCGGATAGATTCTTCTCGGGTTTTCACCTGCTAAATGAGTTCTGTTATACTCACAGACATTATGTTAACACTTTTAGAAACCTCAGAGTGTTTCCTATCCAATAGTACTAATTATGTGCATATCCTATTTTCTGAGCCTGAGTGGCAGGCATTTTGCTTTGGGCACGCCAGACTCTCCAAAACTGTCACCTCACCTGCCGCTCCCTAAGAAGTTAAACAGCTTGGAAAATTCCAGAAAATGATGTCATGGCTTTAGAAGCTTCTGATAGGCTAATTGACATCATTTGAGTCAATTGAAGGTGTACCTCTGGATGTATTTCAAGGCCTAACTTCAACCTCAGTGCCTCTTTGCTTGACATCATGGGAAAATCAAAAGAAATCAGCCAAGACCTCAGAAAAAAGTCTGGTTCATCCTTGAGAGCAATTTCCACGTTCATGTGTACAAACAATAGTACGCAAGTATAAACAACATGGGACCACACAGCCATCATACCGCTCATGACGGAGATGCATTCTGTCTCCTGGAGATGAACGTACTTTGGTGCGAAAAGTGCAAATCAATCCCAGAACAACAGCAAAGGACCTTGTGAAGATGCTGGAGGAAACAGGTACAAAAGTATCTATATCCACAGTAAAAAGAGTCGACATAACCTGAAAGGCCACTCAGCAAGGAAGAAGCCACTGCTCCAAAACCGCCATAAAAAAGACTACGGTTTGCAACTGCACATGAGGACAAAGATCGTACTTTATGGAGAAATGTCCTCTGGTCTGATAAAACAAAAATAGCAGTAGCAGCATCATGTTGTGGGGGTGCTTTGCTGCAGGAGGGACTGGTGCACTTCATAAAATATATAGCATTATGAGGAGGGGAAATTATGTGGATATATTGAATCAACATCTCTAGACATCAGTCAGGAAGTTAAAGCTTGGTTGCAAATGGGTCTTCCAAATGGACAATGACCCCAAGCATACTTCCAAAGTTGTGGCAAAATGGCTTAAGGACAACAAAGTCAAGGTATTGGAGTGGCCATCATAAAGCCCTGACCTCAATCCTATAGAAAATTTGTGGGCAGAACTGAAAAAGCGTGTGCGAGCATAGAGGCCTACAAACCTGACTAAGTTACTCCAGCTCTGTCAGGAGGAATGGGCCAAAATTCACCCAACTTATTGTGGGAATCTTGTGGAAGGCTACCTGAAACATTTGACCCAAGTTAAGCAATTTAAATGCAATGCTACCAAATACTAATTGAGTGTATGTAAACTTCTGACCCACTGGGAATGTGATGAAAGAAAGAAATAATTCTCTCTACTATTATTCTGACATTTCACATTCTTAAAATAAAGTGGTCATCCTAACTGACCTAAGACAGGGAATTTTTACAAGGATTAAGTGACAGGAATTGTGAAAAACTGAGTTTAATGTATTTGGCTAAGGTGTACGTAAACTTCAGACTTCAACTGTATCTAAAAATAAATCGATCGTCTCTATCTATCCATCTGTCAGTCTATGTGTGTGTGTATGGGTTGGCTGGTTCTCCTATCCTTGTGGGGACCTCTGTTTGTGGCTTTGTCCATGTTTATGTGTCTCACTTCTGTATCTATTTGTCTATCGGTTTTAAGCTGTATACAGTTGTGCGTGTAGGGTTTCTGGTTGCAAAATCAAAGACAGGGGTTTGCATGAGTTACCATCCCGAGGTCACCATCCTCATGTTGACCATCAGTGGATGACTTTCCTCATCTTTGATGGGTCGGAAGAAACTGTACGCGCTTCAGTCTGCAATGCGCATTTCACCTGGGATTCCTTTTTGAATTACTTGCCGGTGGAGATGGACTTTCAAATGAGGCTTTGACTCAATGTAGATGAGGTTCCGACCATCTACCTGGACATCGAGGCCGTAAGTAAAGAGGGCTTCTCAGCTAGCTAGTTAGCAGATCAAATGTCAATTCTAGACGTGCTTCTTCTAGTTAGCTACATCATTACAAGAAATGCTTATGCATGTAACTAGCTAGTTAGCTAGCTAACAACATTAGCTATTTGACTAGCTAGCTGACTGCTGACTAGCTAGTTGACTAGCTAGTTGTGATAAATGTATGCTATCAAAACATCTTAATGATACGAGTTCAGTTCAAGTTAGCTAGCTAGCTACCAACTATTTGGTTTAGTGCAAAACGTATCCAAAACTGTAGAATATACATATATTTACAGGTTTCTAGAACAAGAGAGATCGGCTGCAAGACAGACCTGCCGCAGGCTTGTGATTTCTCTGCAATTATCCCCACAAAAGAGGAGCAAGAGTGAGTTTCTTTTGTCTTTCGGCATAATTTACAGCCACCCAGTTCCAGACAAAATGCAAGAGCGTCTATTGCAATACAGCAACACTGGTGTGCATGCCTGAAACTTTATCTCCTTGCATTCCAGTAAAAAATGCCAAGAGTGGACTACTCTAGCGATGACTCCAGTTATAACCCTGATGATGACACGGACACCATCTGCGATGGCAAACTGTAAGAGGACATTAAAGTGAGCTGGCAATTTATGGGTGAATGTGATCAGTGATCTGCATTGCTGTGCCAAAATACTACATGTAGACTAATGTAGACAGTGGAGAAAGTGTACCTCAACTTTTGAATCACTATTGCAGAGTCCCTGACACACCTGTTCACATGTACATTGTGTACAAAGACTGTCTGCTGCAGCTTTTTCACTGTTGTCCGGTTTGTACCAGAACATGGAACATCACAAAGCGGTTCAAAGGCACCCTGATTTCCATTGTCAGATATGCCCTCACTGCAACCACACCAAGTCGTGGAAGAGTCAGCCGTATGTGTCCGACACCCCTGCAGCCAACCTCCACCTAACTGCAGCTATTGCTTTCACAGGCTCTTCTTTTGCTCAGACAAACAAGGTAAGGTAACACATCTAACAGGGTCCTACACCATGGTCAACTTCAACATTAACAGAGTGCTTGATGTACAACTTGTAAAGGTGAGCTTTTCATCTATGGAGTACCTTTTTCAGTGCCATGTTGGTAATGGCAATACAGAATCCTGATTTGGGAGCCTCTGTGCCCAGCCTAACGAAGATTGAGGGAAACATTGCCAATGATTCTGTTAATCTCTTCCACAGAGCAACGAGGTTGGCAATAGGAGGGACTGCTGAGGAGCATTGTTTTTGGAGGAGGCAGATGTCAGCATCGGCTCCATTATCGCAGATCA
Source organism: Hucho hucho (assembly GCA_003317085.1). Lineage (NCBI taxonomy): Eukaryota > Metazoa > Chordata > Actinopteri > Salmoniformes > Salmonidae > Hucho > Hucho hucho. The sequence goes on from QNTS01000295.1 coordinate 577,571, forward strand.
ACACTTCTCAATCCAGAAGTTCCTGAGGGAGGAGATGCCTGACATTAAGCACTACTACGATGGGTGCCATGTGGCTAAATGTATGTAGTTGTTCAATTTTCATGTTTCAGTAAGTGTGGGTATGAGGGGGGGGACTGCACAGGCAACAAGTATGTGTAATACTCTGTCTGTTATTTTGCATCTATCCAGCTGTGTGGAAAAACTTGATGCCCTTGGGAAGGAGAGAAACTGTGAGACGGTTAGGGGCTGGCGGGGGTCAATGTGAATGTTACACATACTTGTGATGTTCACTTACATGTCTGACATGTTGTCTTACAGACTTCTCCTTGCAGCAATTCACTACAATGATAATGCAGACAGGCCTCTGTTAACCACAGCAGCCGGAGAAACCAGGTTCATGATTCGGTTCCCCAAGTGGAAGAAAGGAGACTACTCCATCCAAATGTATGGTAAGTTTTCCCCCCATTGCTTTAGCAATAGTTATTACTCAAATGTTATAACTGCCTGTATATGTAATTGAATACGACCGAGAAGTGTGACACCGTGGCCAAACTCCAGGCTTGCTTTGCAGGAACCAAAAAGTGTTATTCCTATGGGTACAGCAGAATAACCCTTTTGGAACCCTTTTTTCTAAAAGTATACAATATCTTAAATTAACTAACTCTACTTTTTTGTCAAATGTTTTACAGGACTGCTGTGCTGCGTGAGACCAGATGGACAGATGCTGAGGCAGTGGTTATATTGCAATAAAGAAGTGGAATAAAATGTATTCCAATCTACAAAAAGCCTACAGGTGTATTCTACTCCACTATTATTTTGCTCAGAGTTAGATTTTCCAATTGACTTGGGGTTCATTGATGTTTCAGTTACTATAGGGATGTCCAGTCCCCCTATGATTAGAACCCTGCCTGTGCTCTAACATAGCATACTTTGCATTTACCTACCCATGTATTTCAGCATCCATGTCCCCATGTTCTTGCCTGTAAGCATTGGATACAGCATGTAGGCCATATGGGTTGTCGAAAATAACAGATAACATTACTAGCTATGATCTAGCTAGCTAACATTAGGCTATAACTAGCAATGCAAATGACTCTGAGATAATAATATTACTACACAGATCATACATGCAACGTTAGCTATCGAGCCAGCCAACTAACATTCGCTACCTAGCTAACAGTATGCTTTAACATGCAATAAAACCGACTTTCTGACTAAATTTGAATATCTGAAAATGTAGCTTGCTAGACTCTCTTACCTGTATACATGGATGAACGCTTCTCCCGCTCTGTCACGGATGCCATGGATGACCTTAGTTTGAAGAAGTAATCTGGAGACAGGCGTTTTATACAACAGCCTTCTGTGTGATCTCTTTTTCAACTCCCTCCGCATATTTGCAATTAAACACCAGCATTTTCTCCATCTCCTTAGCTATCAAATCAAATGTATTCATGAAGCCCTTCTTACATCAGCTGATGTCACAGAGTGCTGTACAGAAACCCAGCCTAAAACCCCAAACAGCAAGCAATGCAGGTGTAAAAGCACGGTGGTTAGGAAAAACTCAGAATTGGAATTATATAGAATTCTGCTTATATCACGCCATACCACAATACATTAACATTTCAAATGCCAAGATTCAGAGACCATGGATTTTGTGCTTTTGAAGTGACAGGTAGGCGTGAAATCTGTAGCATATCCACACACAAAAGCAAGGCCATTTTGGTAATGAATATAAGCTACAAGATAGATAGGGTAATTAACTTATTGTAAACAGCCTGTGTGAATGCAGTCATACACAGCTCTCTTACCAAAATAATGCAAACTAAAAAAAAAATACTGAATAGCAGTTTGGCTTAGAATACCGACACAACTGCTAATGCCAACGAATGAATGCGAAGAGAACAAAACAGCGGTACCAAGTAGGTCCAGTAAACAAAATATCAGATCGATAAAGGCATGGCAAAATCTATATTTAGGCTAGTTAAATTAACACTAAAGAAACGCAGTAAACAAAAGGCGAATGGAGATCCAAATACCCAACACATAGCCTAAAGCCTACTACGGTGAGATGCATCCATGCACAGCTGTCTTGCCAAACAAATAGGCTTCAGACATGGAAAGCCATTCCACTCATGAGTGCAGCAACACAAACTCATGAGCGGCACAATACATATCTGTTGATCAAATTCGACTTATGAAATAAATTAAGCAATGCCAGCTTACCATAAACATGTTTCCAATATGTACAGTTCCAATTACAACCACGGAAACCAATAGGCTACCGAGAAAACCATAGTAGAATGTATCTATTTCTAGTGTAGGATTCTAGGCTAACCTGGGCCAAATATTACAGCTTGCATGTAACTAATTTGTTCTATCAATAACACTCAATCTGATTGAGTACAATCTACAATAATTAATAATTGAGTAATAAGTACTGAGTGAAAGTGAGCACATTTTACTTTTAGTCACCTTTGAGTAAAGAACTTAATTCGTTTAGCAAGATATACTGTTAGGTTTCACTTTGAGGTTACATTCCAATGTTCATAATATAATACAGTGGTGGAAAAAGTACCAATTCTCATACTTGAGTAAAAGTAAAGATACCTTAAAAGAAAATTACTAAAGTAAGAGTTAGTCACCCAGTAAAATACTACTTGAGTAGTATTTGGTTTGAAATATACTTAAGTATCAAAAATAAATGTAATTGCTAAATATACTTAAGTATAAAAAGTAAAAGTAAATGTATGAATAATTTAAAATTCCTTATATTAAGCAAACCTGAGAGCACAATGTTCTTGTTTTTTTTTATTTACGGATAGGCAGGGGTACACTCCAACACTCCTACATCATTCACAAATGAAGCATTTGTGTTTAGTGAGTCCGTCAGATCAGAGGCAGTAGGGATGACCAGGGTTGTTCTCTTGATAAATGTGTGAATTGGACCATTTTGTGTTCTGCTAAGCATTCAAAATGGAACAAGTACTTTTGGGTGTATGGAAAATGTATGGAGTAAAATGCACATTATTTTCTTTAGGAATGTAGTGAAATAAAAGTAAAAGTTGTCAAAAAAAGAAATAGTAAAGTACTACTTAAATAGTTTTTTGGGTTAAGTAGTACTTTAAAGTATTTTTACTTAAGTACTTTAAACCACTGCTAGAATACAACTTAGAGTGCATGCCCAATACATTGTTTCCTTCTTAGTAGAATGCAACTGTGAATATTGGAATGGAGTTTGAGAGTTGAGCTACAGTATGTTTATTCTTGTTCCTCTCACCATTGGCCTTTACGTCTCCTCTTGGTCCAATTGTATACTTTACCTGAGTGCTGTGTTGATTATCGGTAAATTATCTGATAGTGTTGATATTGATGTTTTGATGCTTCTTTGTTGGTGGGAAGGCTGGATAAGTCAGGAGGACACTTGAAGGGAAATGACAGCACATTGGTCATATAGCCATATAGTTTTGTGATTTCAAGGTTGAAATTTGAGATTGAGATTTATATTTGATTTGTAGTCTGTAACAAGGCATGGATGTGGGGTCAAGCGGATCACTTGAGCTGACCCACAGACAGTTTGAACACTATGACCAACACTTTCAGTGTTTTACTAAGTGTACAGTTCTACAAATCATAAGCAGGCAATATTGATATCATTCATTAGAAGTAGTACGCAAGGAGAGCAAAATGTAATGTGTTAATATCTGATGATTCATAACAGTTGTTTGTACTATGTGTACACCATTTTTGTATTATGTATTATTTATAATGCATTGTGGAATAAGGATTACGCATTGTAAATATGGACTGTCGTTTTCTGCTCCTGACAATTGCTTTCATAGTGTCTTACAAAAATCTGCAATGCATGTTAAATGTTGTTTGTGCTCCTGAAATGGTTAAGAACACACTGGTGCTGGGCACTGAGGTAGCAGCACTCAACTCTCTTGAGTCCGGTTCAAACATTTCCCAGAAACATCCAAAGGAAAATAAGCCTTATAAAATGGAAATTCTGAGGCCATTCACAGAGTGCCAGAAAAGATTAACCATAAAACAAAAACGGTGTCCATCTGAGTACATACAGATCTGAGGAAAGAGCGAGTCCAAACAGCTATCTCACTCACAGACACAAGCACACACACACTCGCAGACACACACACACACACACACACACACACACACACACACACACATACACACTATATCCGCGAAGTAGGACTGTGTGGAGAAACAAATTACAGGAGGTTGTTGGGAGTTCAGTATTTTTTGTCAGTGTGAAAATGGAAAATAGAAAGACACAGTAATTTTTGGTGATGTTGATTTACTCCTGAAATATGATAATCGAAAGGAAGCTAGTTAGATGTAGGCTGGATTAAGAACCAGGGGGTCTAGATCAAGGCATTGCAAATTAAATCAAATCAAATTGTATTTGTCACATGCGCTGAAGACAAAAGTTGTAGACCTTACAGTGAAATGCTTACTTACAAGCCCTTATCCAACAAATGCAGTTTTAAGAAGAAAAAAAAGTGTTAAGGAAGTACTTACTAAAATAGACAAAGGAAAAAATAAGTAAAGAAAAATAAGAAAAAAGTAAGAAAAATATCTAATTTAAGGAGAAACAATAAAATAACAGTAGCGGGGCTATATACAGGGGGTACCGGTACAGAGTCAATGTGCGGGGGCACAGGTTAGTCGAGGTAATGGAGATAATATGTACACTACCATTCAAAAGTTTGGGGTCACTTAGAAAATAACATCAAATTGATCAGAAATACAGTGTAGACATTGTTAATATTGTTAATGACTATTGTAGCTGGAAATGGCTGATTTTTTATGAAATATCTACATAGGCGTACAGAGGCCCATTATCAGCAACCATCACTCCTGTGTTCCAATGGCTAGATGTGTTATCTAATAATTTTGCTAATAAGTTTGAATTTTGAAAGGCTAATTAATCATTAGAAAACCCTTTTGCAACTTTGTTAGCACAGCTGAAAACGTTTGTCCTGATTAAAGTAGCAATAAAACTGGCCTTCTTTAGACTAGTTGAGTATCTCGAGCATCAGCATTTGTGGGTTCGATTACAGGCTCAAAATGATCAGAAACAAAGTCCTTTCTTCTGAAAGGGTTTTCTAATGATCAACTAGCCTTTCAAAATTATAAACTTGGGTTAGCTAACACAACGTTCCATTGGAACACAGGAGTGGTTGCTGATAATGGGCATCTGTACGCCTATGTAGATTTTCCATAAAAAATCTGCCGTTTCTAGCTACAATAGTCAATTACAATATTAAGGTCCAAAATGATATCATAACCGCCATCGATAAAAGACAGTACTGTGCAGCCGTCTTTATCGACCTGGCCAAGACTTTTGACTCTGTCAATAACCGCATTGTTATCGGCAGACTCAACAGCCTTGGATTCTCAAATGACTGCCTCGCCTGGTTCACCAACTACTTCTCAGATAGAGTTCAGTATGTCAAATCGGAGGGCCTGTTGTCCGAACCTCTGGCAGTCTCTATGGGGTGCCACAGGGTTCAATTCTCGGGCCGACTCTTTTCTTTGTATACATCAATGATGTCGCTCTTGCTGCTGGGGATTCTCTGATCCACCTCTACGCAGACGACACCATTCTGTATACATCTGTCCCTTCATTGGACACTGTGTTAACTACTTAGGGAGTGGTGGGGCGCTACCCGGTGAAATGCAAGGCGCCAAATTCAAAATCCAAAAGTTGAATTATTAAACATTCATCAATATACAAGTGTTGCATCGACATCAAAAGCTCTGCTTCTTGGCAATATCACAGCATTCTCAGATTTCAAAAAGGATTTACGGCAAAAGCACTACATTTGATTGTTTGAGGGTAGCACCTCCAATATTCTTCCATTAGCATAAATTCATAAACCATCACGGTTCACACAAAACACATTTCACAGCAAAAACAAATCCCTTACCTTTTGAAGAACTTCTGCTGAGGGCTTCCCAAGTGTCCAACGAAGACAATCCATGGTTCTTTTGTTATAAAAAGTCATTTATTATATCCATAAATCTCAGTTTGGTTGGTGCGTTATGTTCAGAAAATCCAACGTCGAATCGTCCATTAAAACGTGAAGAGAACGCGTTCAAATATACCTACAAACGTTTCCTAAACAAATCAAATACCAGTTAAAATGCATCCTTAGCTATCCTTTTATGAATATGAGCGATAATATTTCACTCGGATGGTCACCTAAAAGTTATATAAGTAAAATAAAGTGGGGCGCGCAGCCAGACTCGCGCACAAGAAAACTTGTTGACATCTGAGCTCCCTTGGCCATTTCCTGTTCCTGCTTCCTCCAATCTCTTAGGCTTTATATATAGACTGTTGACATCTAGTGGAAGCCATAGGTACTGAAATCTCGGAGCTGCTTGCCACAGAACTCAATAGGGAGACTGTCAAACAGAGCCAATGTGACAAAAAAAGTAATTCCGGATAGATTTTTCTCTGGTTTTCGCCTGCTATTTCTGTTCTGTTACACTCATTACGTTAACACTTTTAGAAACTTCAGAGTGTTTCCTATCCAATAGTACTAATTATGTGCTTATCCTATTTTCTGGGCCTGAGTGGGAGACATTTTACTTTGGGCACGCCAGACTCTCCAAAACCGTCACCTCGGGAACCGCTCCCTAAGAAGTTAACAAACCTCCAAACGAGCTTCAATGCCATACAACACTCCTTCCATGGCCTCCAACTGCTTTTAAATGCAAGTAAAACGAAATGCATGCTCTTCAACCGATTGCTGCCCGCACCCGCCCGCCCGTCCAGCATCAATACTCTGGAAGGTTCTGACTATGAATATGTGGACAACTACAAATACCTAGGTGTCTGGTTAGACTGTTAACTCTCCTTCCAGACTCACATTGAGCATCTCCAATCCAAAATTAAATCTAGAATCGGCTTCCTATTTTGCAACAAAGCCTCCTTCAGTCATGCTGCTAAACATACCCTCGTAAAACTGACTATCCTACCGATCCTTGACCTCGGCGATGTAATTTACAAATTAGCCTCCAACACTATGCAAATTGGATGTAGTTTATCACAGTGCCATCTGTTTTGTCACCAAAGCCCCATATACTACCCACGACTGTGACCTGTATGCTCTCGTTGGCTGGTCCTCGCTACATATTGTTTGCCAAACCCACTGGCTCCCGGTCATCTATAAGTCTTTGCTAGGTAAGGCCCCACCTTAACTACTCACCTTAACCACTCCCGACACTACCCATTGAAATGTAAGGCGCCAAATTCAAAATCCAAAAGTTGAATTATTAAACATTCATCAATATACAAGTGTTGCATAGTCATCACAAGCTCTGCTTCTTGGCAATATCACAGCGTTGTCAGATTTCAAAAAGGCTTTACGGCAAAAGCACTACATTTGATTGTTTGAGGGTAGCACCTCCAATATTTCTGCATTAGCATAAATTCATAAACCATGGCGGTTCACACAAAACACATTTCGCAGCAAAAACAAATCCCTTACCTTTTGAAGAACTTCTGCTGAGGGCTTCCCAAGTGTCCAACAAAGACATCCAATGGTTCTTTTGTTAGAAAAAGTCATTTATTATATCCATAAATCTCAGTTTGGTTGGCGCGTTCAGAAAATCAAACGTCGAATCGCCCATTGAAACGTGAAGAGAACGCGTTCAAATATACCTATAAACTTTTCCTAAACAAATCAAATACCAGTTACAATACATCCTTAGCTATCCTTTTATGAATATTAGCGATAATATTTCACTTGGATGGTCACCTATACCTTATATAAGTAAAATAAAGTGGGGCGCGCCAGCCAGACTCACGCCCGAGAAAAGTTCTTGACATTTCAGGTCCCCATGCCATTTCCTGTACCTATTCGTTCTGCTTACTCCAATCTCCCTGAGTCTTTGTATATAGACTTCTGACATCTAGTGGAAGCCATAGGTACTGCAGTCTCAGTCCTAGTAACAAACGGATTCAATAGGGAGTGTGTCTAACAGAGCCAAAGGTCACCAGAAACTGATTTCCGGATGTTTTTTTCTCTGGTTTTTGCCTCTTAAATAAGTTCTGTTATACTCACAGACATTATGTTAACACTTTTAGAAACTTCAGAGTGTTTCCTATCCCATAGTACTAATTATGTGCATATGCTATTTTCTGAGCCTGAGTGGCAGGCATTTTGCTTTGGGCACGCAAGACTCTCCAAAACCGTCACCTCACTTGCCGCTCCCTAAGAAGTTAACTCAGCTCACTGGTCACCATAGAAATACTCACCCGTAGCACGCACCCCAGCAGGTATATTCCACTGGTGATCCCCAAAGCCAACACCCCCTTTGGCCACCTTTCCTTCCAGTTCTCAAAATCAAATCAAATCAAATTTATTTATAAAGCCTCCCTTACATCAGCTGATGTCACAGAGTGCTGTACAGAAACCCAGCCTAAAACCCCAAACAGCAAGCAATGCAGGTGTAAAAGCCCGGTGGCTAGTTCTCTGCTGCCAATGACTGGAATGAATTGCAAAAATCACTGAAGTTGGAGACTTATATCTTAAGCATCAGCTTAAAGAGCGGCTTACCAATCGCTGTACCTGTTCACAGCCCATCTGTAAAAAGCACACCGAACTACCTTGCTCCCCAGTATCTCTACTTGCACATCATCATCTGCACATCTTGGCTTATTTATTGCCTTACTTCCCTAATCTTACTACATTTGCACACACTGTACATAGCCCTTTTCTATTGTGTTATTGATTGTACATTTGTTTATCCCATGTGTAACTCTGTGTTGTTGTTTTTGTCGAACTGCTTTGCTTTATCTTAGCCAGGTCACAGTTGTAAATGAGAACTTGATCACAACTGGCCTACATGGTTAAATAAAGGTTAAATAAAACAAATTAAATAAAACCAGACGCTATTGAGGAAGAGAATAGTTTTTCCAGATCCACATGTGTTTGTCAGCAGCTGAAAATCAGTTGTGGGGATGCGCTGTTCCATATGGCGGGTATCAAGCGAGATTGCGCATTAGATGATGCCTGTTGATAACATTACGTTCCAAATAGTATAGTGTGCTATCGTTATTTTCTCAAATCATGAATAATAAAAAAGGAAATTTATGTTATTGTGTCATGAACACATCAAATGTGGTTTCCATAATTTTAATACATGTGAATCATTGTTTTTGATACAGAAAAAAATGTAATCAAGCACAATTCAGCCAGTTCAATGATTACATTTTCCGCCTACCACTGACTGATAATCAAGCTCATTTGTCTTTTATTTTACAACTTTTATCTTACACAGTGGAAGTAAAAGCAGAGGTTTTAAGCATGGCACATTAGTAGCTGTAATCTCTTGATAGCTGTTAAAATACTGTTCATGTTGAGTGTGTTATTTTTTATGATGTTAACAGTCTCGTAGCAGTCTCTCTCTTTCTGCCTCCCTCCCCCGCCCCTCTTTCTGCAAGCTCGTTCTGTGTGCTCGGAGCTCTGCTGGGCTTTGGCTTCAATGCACTATCCCCCCTCTACCCCTCTCCCTTCATTCACCCTCCACTCTCCTACTCCACCTCTCCACTGTGCTTTCCCAACCACCCCCTAGAAAACAGCTCCTCAGTTTTTCCCCTTATCCAACCCTCTTTCACCCTTCCTCACCTCACCCCCTTGTTTATCTATCTCTCTCTTTCTCTCTGTCTCTCTCACTCACAGACACACACTCTACTACCCCCCGCCCCTCCCCCATCCTCTGTTCTTCCCCCCTCGGCCCGGGGCAGCAGGTCCAGTCTCTGTGACACAGATGCACACATTTGCTCTGGGCGCTCGACATGGGAACAAAGCATTGGCGGGGCCGAGTGGGCCCGTCTGTTAGAGAGAGAGAGAGAGAGAGTGTGTGTGTCTGTATGTGTGGGTTGGTGCTCTCCTCAAAATATAAGCAGATAACAGAAGAGAGCAGTGGAGAAAATACGCTATCTGTCCTCTCTGGTATAAGATACATCATTCTTTTCTAATTGCAAAACTGTTGAATAGTTGAGGTCCAATATACATCATTCCACCTCTACTAGCTGCCAGAACTCCCAATTTTCCGGCATTGTGATCTTGGAAAATATTTCTGTTCTGACTTAAACTAATGCACCACACACACACACACACACACACACACACACACACACACACACACACACACCTCTCCCTTACTCACCATTTAAAAAGTGACCTTTGAAAACAAGCCTAAATTAAGAATGAGCAATTCCTTTTAAAAGTGAATACATCTTAGACTCATTCACTTTCCCTGACACACTACCATTGGATATGCACTGGAGTAGATTCAATAGAAAATAGTTTCAGTTGCACAATGAATGGACTCGACTGCCAGTGTTCAGGATCAAATGAATGCTCTTACAATCAGTTTGTGTGTGTGTGTCTGTGAATATGGGGTTTAGCGTGGGTCCAAGGTCAGGGTTTTCCTCAGAGGCCTATCACCTCCTATTGATCCGCTATTATTCTGGCTGGCTGAAGCTCCCTGGCCCTTACCCCTCCACACCAGCCGATTGGTTCAGTCATCACAGAACTGATAGCCATCAGGGAGTTAGGAGTGATGGAGGGTGGAAGAGGTGGGTGGGGGTGGGTTGGGGCTCCAGTTGCACACACACACACACACACACACATCACACTCTCTCCCTCTCTATTTCTCTCTCTGACAAACACTCTGACACAAACACCCTTCTACCCCCTTTGTTTTTGGGGAGTAGAATTGGCGTCATTCTAGTCTGGTTCCTCTGGGGATATTGGGGGTTGTAGATGCCTCAACACTCCACAGCCAATCTCAACCCCCACCCCAGCCCCCTCCCAACCTCCCTCACACCTGGGATGGTAATTTAATTTCGGAGCAGATCAAATGGAAAGACTATCTTAATCTCCTCTCCTTTCCCTGTCTCCCCCTCTCTTTCCATCTCTCCCACACACAGAGCCGTATATTTTGCTGATAGAGGTCTGAGGTCTGCAACTAGACCTAGTCTGAAGATAGTAGCCATAGCCATTGTGTGTACATAGCTGATATTTTCCTTGTAAGGGAGGGCTCCAGAGTACAACCGCCCAGTCGCATTTTGTGACCCTTCGACTTTGCTGTGTGAGTAAAAAATGTATTGGTCGCATCGGTGAGAGTTGCAAATTCTAGTGGGTCACATCAATCAAAACATATTTTAGGAGTGGCTAAAACCATTGATTTTGATTCGACCAACTGAAAATGTTAGTGGCACCAGGGGAAAATGTTAGTCTAGAGCCCCTAGTCTGGAGCCCTGGGTTCCTATTCCTTTCCAAACCATATTACTGTGGGTATGAGGGCAACTTAATGTAAAACTATATACATATTTTACCTTAAAGGTGTGAGGAAAAGGTTTCCTTTTCTGCTAAGCTAACATTTGGAATTGTTTTAAGATGGTCATACCATGGATATCTAGCTATTTGGTATTGAACTTGTTTTCATTTTTTGTTATTTGATAAAATGTTACCCACCAACTTGATTTGGTCTTATATAGAAACATTTAATTGGTGTTTTCTTTTTACTTGAACAAAAGTAGAGACTCAGAGCTAGAAAATGGTATATCATACACTGCATTTGAGGAACAATGGGAAAGTAATTCTGCTTTGAAAGTTGTTACACTTTTGACAAAATGGTCCTTGAATCATTTGGTACACCTACTGGAGAGCTCTTCTTTGTCTACATCTTCTCCGCATCGTTCACACCCTCTTAAACCTTAGCCCCACCCATCTCTTTAAGGATTCACATGTGAGGCCATGTGCTAAACAGAGTGAGTAAATTAGTGTAGTAAACAAGCAAATATTTCTAAACATGGTGAAAGTAGTACAAAAAGTAGAAGTAAAAATAGACTTTATCTAGTCCTTCGCCTATATCCTAATCTGATTTTGGTGCAGGTTACATTGTTCTTCACATTACGTTCTCTGGTAAACACACACTATCAAATAAAAACAATAATTATTTGTCATATGCACAGGATACAGAAGGTGTAAATGGTACAGATAAATGGTTACTTGCATAGTGGAGTCTTTTTTTTTTAAAGCTAGCTAAACAATGAACCATAATCCCAACTATACTACTAGAAATACAAGCTGACTGTCATAGCTTGCCATCATGCATACATCTGCAGGTTGCTAAAGCTAACTAGTATTACTATGCAGACCATACACGTAATGTTAGCTAGCGAGCCAGACAGCTAATATTAGCTAGCTAGCTAACATTACGCTTTAACTTGCAATGAAAATGACTTTGACAAAATTTGAAATGTATAATATCTTAACGTGGAGCTAGACTCTCACCTGTATACATGGATGCACGATGCTCCCTCTCTGTAATGGATGCCAGGGTTGCCATAAGTTTGAAGATGTAATCCGGCGACAGGTGTTTTATAAAACAGCCTTCTGTGTTCACTTTTCGACTCCCTCCACATTTGCAATAAAACTCTGCTTCTACCGGGCATTCAACTGATTTCAAAACATTTCGAGTGTTTAAGGTTAACTAAATAGGGAGAAACGGGGCGTTAGTGGGCCATTCCCAACACTACCCGGTGAAATGTAAGGCGCCAAATTCAAAATCCAAAAGTTGAATTATTAAACATTCATCAATATAAAAGTGTTGCATAGTCGTCAAAAGCTCTGATTCTTGACAATATCACAGCGTTGTCAGATTTCAAAAAGGCTTCAAGGCGAAAGCACAACATTTGATTGTTTGAGGATAGTACCATAACCAGCATGGGTCACACAAAACCCATATAAGAGCTAAAATAAATCACTTACCTTTCAAAGAACTTCTGCTGAGGGCATCCCAAGTGTCCAACGAAGACATCCAATGGTTCTTTTGTTAGAAAAAGTAATTTATTATATACATAAATCTCCGTTTGGTTGGCGCGTTATGTTCAGAAAATCCACTGCCGAGTTGCCCATTGAACCGTGAAGAGAACGCGTTCAAATTATACCTATCAACTTTGTCCAAACAAATCAAACATCATTTTTAATGTATCCTTAAGTATCCTTTTATGTATATTTACTATAATATTTCAACCAGATTATAGCCTGAACGATAGGAAAGGAAAAAACCACAGAGCGCGCAAGACCGTGGACGCGCATGTCATTCTATTGAGTTCCGGGGTCCACGTCTAAATTCTTCTTCTATTGGCTTCTAATTCAACCTAAGGTCATGAAACCCTGTCTAAAGACTGTTGACATCCAGTGGAAGCCATAGGTACTGCAGTCTAGGTCCTAGATAATGTTGAATACAATGGGCAGCCAGGAGAAAAAGGTTATCTACAAAAAAAACTGGATTTTCCTCTGGTTTTTGCCTGCTATATCAGTTCTGTTATACTCACAGACATTATTGTAACGGTTTTAGAAACATCAGAGTGTTTCCTATCCAATAGTACTAATTATGTGCATATCCTAGTTTCTGGGCCTGAGTGGAAGGTATTTTACTTTGGGCACGCCAGACTCCCCAAAACCGACACCTCGGCAGATGATGCCTAAAGAGTTAAGGTATAGGCATTAACTTTGAATTGATAATGTTAGGGTTAAGGTTTGTGATAGACTAAACAAAAATCTCAAAAACAACTTTCTATCACTGGATTCGAGCATGCAACATTTTGCCCCAAAGGCAAACTGTAACTGTAACCTTAACCGAAACCTACTTGAAGGTAAGAGCACTCACTGTTGCCCCTAGTGGCCGGTTTCCACGTCATCTCCTGACGTCCTTAGACATGGATGGACATCTAATACTGACTTTATCACAGATGACCTGGCTGTGAAAAACACTGCTGTAAGTCGGCCACCTTCCACTGCAGGTGCGGAAGTCCAACATTGGCGGATGCAGGGGCCCATGCAAAAAAACTAGTTTAAACTGACAGACTTGTATGTGGATTTTTTATTATGTTACTTACTTTAAGTAACAGCTAAATACGTCATAAAATAAAATAAAATAATAATGTTTTGGAAAGAAAAGAAAGAAGGCATACAGGTCTATAGTTTTTTATGTCAGATGTGTTGAGTGTTGGTTTCTTGAGGAGGAAGAGATGGGCTCAAGCAGGCAGGTTGTCGGGTGGCCAGACCTCACTAGTTGCAAGATGCAATCTGGAGAGAGAAGGGAGAAAGAGGTTAAGGCGTAGGGTAATTGTGTGTGAGTGAGACCAGTGGAGTCAATAAGCTGAATGTGTAGCGGATGTAGTCAACCCTTTTTTCAAGGAGGTTTTCCTAAGTTTTCCTCTGAGAGGGAGGGGGTGAGGATTAAAGAGGGAGGAGAAAGTGGAAAGGAGTTTCCTAGTGTTAGAAGCTTGAAATTTAGAATGGTAAAAAGTGGCTTTAGCAGCAGACACAGAGGAAGAGAAGGTAGAGAGGATGGAGTAAAAGGACAATAGGTCCTCCGCGAACTTTAGTTTTCCTTCACTTTTGCTCAACTGCCCACAGCCCTGTTCTGTAAGCTCAAAATGAGTCACTCAGCCATGGAGCAGGAGGACAGGGCTGAGCCAGCCGGGAGGAATGTGGACAGTGCAAGTCATAAGATGCAGAAATGGAGGAGAGGAAGGTCAAAGAGTCAGAATCAGGAGACAGGAGGGAGAAGGATTTAGCAGAAGGGAGAGATGATAGGATAGAAGAGGAGAGAGTAGTGGTAGAGAGAGCGAAGATTGTGACGGCGCATGACCATCTGGGTAGGGGCTGAGTGGTTAGGGTTGGAGGAAATGGAGACAGAAAAGGAAACAAAAGTAGTGATCAGAGACCTGGAGGGGGGTTGCAGTAAGATTAGTAGGCGAGCAGCCTCTAGTAAAGATGAGGTCAAGCGTATTGCCTGCCTTGTGAGTTGGAGTGGATTGGGAAAGGGTGAGGTCAAAAGAGGCAAGGAGGTGTAAGAGAGAGTTGGAAATAAATGAATTGAAGACAGATGAGGTTGAAGTCACCAAGTACGAAGAGCGCTGAGCCATCGTCAAGAAATGAGCATAAGGTGTCAAGCTCATTGAGGAACTCTCCTGTTGAGCAATATATGAAAATAATGTTAAACTACTTAGGGAGTGGTGGGGCGCCCACTCCCGACACTACCCGGTGAAATGTAAGGCGCCAAATTCAAAATCCAAAAGTTGAATTATTAAACATTCATCAATATACAAGTGTTGCATAGTCATCAAAAGCTCTGCTTCTTGGCAATATCACAGCGTTGTCAGATTTCAAAAAGGCTTTACGGCGAAAGCACAACATTTGATTGTTTGAGGATAGCAGCTACAATATTTATCCATTAGCATAAATTCATAAACCATCGCGGTTCACACAGAAAACAAATCCCTTACCTTTTGAAGAACTTCTGCTGAGGGCTTCCCAAGTGTCCAACGAAGACATCCAATGGTTCTTTTGTTAGAAAAAGTCATTTATTATATCCATAAATCTGTTCATAATATACAGCGTCCACTCGCCCATTGAACCGTGAAGAGAACTCGTTCAACCTATACCTATACACTTGTCCAAGAACAATCAAACATCATTGATAATGTATCCTTAGGAACACTTTTATGTATATTTACTATAATATTTCAACCGGATTCTAAACTGGACGATAGGAAAGGAAAAAACCACCGCGCACGCGAGCCCGTGAACGCGCATCCTCTTCTGTTTACATCTGGTGACTAGTTCGAAATTCTTCTTCTATTACCATCCAGAGCAACCTAACATCACCAAACACTGTCTAGGGACTGTTGACATCCAGTGGAAGCAATAGGTACTGCAATCTTACTCCCATTTATAGCTGTTTTCAATAGGGAGGGGTTCAAAATGAGGCAATGTGTCAAATACACTTTTTCCAGGACAGAAATTCCTCGGGTTTTCGCCTGTTATATCAGTTCTGTTATACTCACAGACAATATTTTAACACTCTTAGAAACTTCAGAGTGTTTCCTATCCAATAGTACTAATTATGTGCATATCCTAGTTTCTGGGCCTGAGTGGCAGGCCTTTTACTTTGGGCACGCCAGACACTCCAAAACCGACACCTCAGCTGCCGCTCCCTAAGAAGTTTAGCTCGAGTGGATATTAATATATGTAATTCACGACATTTGGTTTGGAGCTATAAGTTATGATAATTATTATTGCTTAAATTCTGTCTTGGCTCAATTTCTTTCCATGGGGAAAGATTGCTTCTGTACACGACTTCCGTGATAATCATTGAAAACGTCACTTTGCCGTGTGGAGCTATTCCAGTCGAGTTGTTTTCACTTTTCACTTGCACTATACTGTGAGACCATTGGTGGTCAGTCAGAATAAGAAGAAAAGAAGCTGTTCTCAATCAAGCTAGCTTACCAAAATAAGTCCCTTGAAACGACTCTACTGCTTACAGTGATATTTATTTATTTATTTTTTAAAGTGGTGAGACAATTTTTTTGTAATTCAGACAATAATTTTCAAAGCGAGATCATGGATCATCATGGCTAGCTATAATCCAAACTTGGGTTAGCTAACTTTTGCTAACTACAAAGCTACCCAGTTAGTTGTGTGTTTACAGTACATTCGGCAAAAGGGACTAACTATATTTGATCAGAAATACCAAAGTTGAATTATTTGTGGTATTTTTATAACATTTTTATGTGGTAGCTAGCCACATTTTGGTTAGCTATTTAGCTAAATGCTGTCTAGTTTGCTGGCTATCTAGCTAGCTAATTATAAGGAATCCAAACAAAACGCTTCTTCTGACCAGTGGGTAAAATAATATGTTAAATGTGTAGATAAACCAAGGTTCCTAACCTCATGTCACTATCATAATCCGTTGAAAACTTATTGGAGTTTTTACCCTTGTAGAATGGTCAAAATAAGGGTAACTAACTCAATGGAGGTCAGAGAAAAAAAGTGGTCATAAATCAGGAAAATAGCATTGCGTCAGCTAGGCTGGATGCTCTGTGAGTATTAAGGCCACCGGACAGGCTTACCATTGAACTCAACTTTCTTCTCAAACCCGGAGGACATAAAACAATATAGAGGTAAGATAGATACTGATTTTGAGGCATGGCATGTAGTATTTTCATATTAATGCAAAGTTCCTGTTCTTTTTCGAAGATTTCTCACAAAAACAAGCGTATCTCTGTGAAATGTCAACAGAGCACTGAGCGTACCCCAAGGTTTTTATTTTCAAAGCCTTTTACATTTAATTCAGCTCATGTAATGCTAGTTTAGCTTTTTGCGACATGTGGAAAAAACTTTGGAGATGACGACCACAAAATGTAAAATCCTCAAAGGTTTAGCTGCACAACTGTCAACAGAGCTCACTGATTATTATTGGATGTATTAGGTTTAAAAAAAAATCTACTTTTTGAGTATAATGTTAATATTTTAAAGAAAGACCCCGCTGAACGATTCAGAACATGAAGAATCATATTTGTCTTGATAAAATGATTTTTTAACATAAGGAAGTGAAGTGTCATCACCAAAGCACATTTTCATCCACTCTGGGCTATGTTTATTAGTTAGCTAAAGAGCCAGCTAACATTCATTATGCATGGGTTGTGTCATCCAAGCATTTCTGGTGGTTAGTTAGCTAATCTTAACTGTTTTAATGGCAGCCTCATCACATTGACTGGGAATTCACTGACTGGCTATGGCTAGCTAACTCTCATTTTCTGGATTTGAATGATAATTTTTGACATAATTTTTCATCCAGAAAATTACACATGCCCCTAAATTACTATTAAGTGTTATGGTTTATATGGAGACTTTTGCTTGTCACTTTTAACATACAAATCAATAGGCAGCCTGGAGAAGAAGGTCATGTACAAAAAAAACTGCAAATCCGGATGGATTTTCCTCTGGTTTTCGCCTGCTATATCAGTTTTGTTATACTCACATACATTATTTTAACACTTTTCAGAGTGTTTTCTATCCAATAGTACTAATTATGTGCATATCCTATTTTCTGGGCCTGAGTGGGAGGCATTTTACTTTGGGCACGCCAGACTCTCCAAAACCGTCACCTCTGCTGCCGCTCCCTAAGAAGTTAACCTCTCTGCGCTAGGTCCCACATCGACGACATCCGGTGAAATTGCAGAGAGCCAAATTGAAATTACAGAAATACTCATTTCAAACATTCATGAAAATACAAGTGTTGCACACCATTCAAAAGCTTAGAATCTTGTTAATCTAACAACGTTGTCAGATTTCAAGAAGGCTTTACGGCAAAATCAGAACATTTGATTGTCTGAGGACAGCGCCCCGCTCAAATATTCAATTAGCATAATAACATAACCAGCAGAGGTGTCACAAAACTCAAAAATAGCATAAAATAAATTGCTTACCTTTGAAGATCTTCATCTGATGGCATACCCAAGCGTCCCGGTTACACAATAAAAGGTCATTTTGTTCGATAAAGTCCCTCTTTATAGCCATAAAGCTCAGTTTGGTTGGCGCGTTTTATTCAGTAATCCACCTGCCCAAAGGCGTTCATCCATGCAGACAAACAATATCCCAAAAGTACCGGTAAAGTTTGTTGAAAAAAGTCAAACAGCGTTTCTAATCAAAACTCAGATACCCTAAAATGAATATAAACTATAACATTTCAGACGGAATATAACCTGATGAATAGAAGAGAAAAAGTGCTAAGAGCACGCTGACTGTTACGCGCGAAATCCATAATAGTACACTTGATGTGACCTCAGGAAGAACATCTATTAAAGATAAAAGCTTGAAACCTTTTTCTAAAGACTGTTGACATCTAGTGGAAGCCATAGGAACTGCATCTGGGAGCTATTACCCTATATAACCAATAGGCCTTCATTTGAAAACTGATCACCTCAAAAAATCCCACTTCCTGAATGGATTTTGCTCGGGTTTTCGCCTGCCATATCAGTTGTGTTATACTCAGACATTATTCAGTTTTGGAAACTTCAGAGTGCTTTCTATCCAAAGCTACTAATTATATGCATATCCTTATTTCTGGGCCTGAGTAACAGGCAGTTTACTTTGGGCACGTTTTTCATCCGAACTTCAAAATACTGCCCCCTATCTCAAACAGGTTAAGGTAAAATGATATGATGTTTTTATGTTCTGTTGTTGTATTTTATTTTACCTTTATTTATCCAGGTAAGACCCATTGAGGCTTAACACCTCTTTTGCTGAAGCAACAGGGAAATAGCAGCGTGTACATACAATATTACAAAACAAAATACAAAATACATAGTGTCACAACTTAAAGACAACTGCAGCTATCACAAACAGTTTTGTCGATCAGAGTCTTAAAAACAGTCAAAGACACTAACTCCCCTAATTTTATATTTTGAAGCCTGTTCCAGGATGAAGGGGCATTATGGGAAAAATATTGTTTCCCCATCTCAGTTCTAGCCTTAGAAAGGACAGCAGCGACTGTGAACAGAGACTGTATTGAGTGACTGATCTGGTCAGTAAGGAACAGAGATACAAAGGGAGTTTTCCTATCAACGCTTCGCAAACAAAAGTATACCAATGATTTGTACACAAAAGTGTACCAGTGCTTTAGCCTCCTGGTGGAGAGAGGTCCATTGCACCATAGCATACAAATCACAGTGATGGGTGAGTGATCTAGCATTTGTAATACATCTTAAATCACCATGATACAGTGTACTTATTGAGGCCTGCATATAGCCAATATCACCGTAATCCAGCACCATAATCCAGCACTAATTAAAAAGTGCTTTGAACAAGATCCTTTCTGACTAACATTGAAAAGCAAGATTTGTTCCTAAAATAGAAACCGAATTTCAACTTCAGTTTCTTGGTCAAGTTATCAATGTGCTGTTTCAAATTCAACTTTTCATCTAACCAAATCCCAAGATACTTATAGGGGACCCTTTCAATTTGCTGGCCTTTTACAGTTAAAATCTGCAAGTCACTCCATCTGTCTACATTCAGAGAAGAGAAAACCATACATTTTGTTTTCCTTGCATTAAGTTTCAATTCAAAAGCTGCTTTTGAATAACATCAAAAGCCAACTAAGTTCTGAAAAATCTTCTCAATATTAGATGGAGATTTGCAGTCAACAGTCTTCCCTATATCATTTATACACAGTGTAAAAAGGTTTGGACCTAAAATTGAGCCCTGGGGAACATATTTCGTAAGCCTTTGAAACTCCGATTTTGTACCCTCCTGTGCTGCACACTGTGTTCTGTCAGAAAGGTAGTTTTGGAACCAATCCAATTCATCAACACGTAAACCAACCTTTTAGTCAATACAACAGCAGGGCATGGTCAACAGTGTCGAAGGCCTTAAGTCACTAAAAAGAGAAACAGTGATTTCTCTTGTCCTAAGTGTCTAGAATATCACCTACAACCGTACTTACTGCAGTAATTGTTCTATTCTTGGCTCTAAAACCCGACTGGAATTAAGATAAAACATAGTTATAAAGAGTCTTTCAACTGTGAGTTCACCAGGTTTTCCAAAACTTTTGCCAGTGCAGACAGTTTAGATATGGGACGATAGTTATCCAAATGGGACGGATGTAAAGGCATGATGTAGGCTGCTTTCCAGACTTTTGGAATGGTATTACTCGCCAATGAAATATACAATATATGAGTGAGAGGGGCAGCAATGATCTCTGCACAAATGTTTTGAAAATAAGGGTTCAATTCATCAGTGCAATCTGCTTTCTTAATATCAATAGATTTGAGTGCCTTTACAACTTCTGAAAGCTCAATCTCGACAAAATGAAATAGATGAACCATAGGTATGTGGCAGTTTCATTCACAGCCTCATTTGAGATGTTAGGATGGAGTTCATTATCAAATAAATGCCCAGCTATAGCAAAATGCTCATTAAACATGTCAAGCAGTTTATTCTTGTTCATCACGTCCATTGAATTTGAGGTCAATTTCAGCGGAAGACCAGAGGAGTTTGTGTTAGCATTCATGGATTTAATGGTTTTCCAAATTTTCATTGGGTTATTTAGGTTTGCCTTGGCAGATTCGTA
Source organism: Hucho hucho (assembly GCA_003317085.1). Lineage (NCBI taxonomy): Eukaryota > Metazoa > Chordata > Actinopteri > Salmoniformes > Salmonidae > Hucho > Hucho hucho. Next base: position 598,541 of record QNTS01000295.1, read on the forward strand.
ATAGAAGCTAGATTTGCATTTCCGTATTAACAAGGTGCTCTTATTTTTCAGTACCCTGAATAACTGCCATTCAGCTTGGGAATTACCCTTTCTGGCTTTGGCCCATTGTGTTTTTCGTTTATGGATTAAATCAGATAATTCCCCTGTAAACCAAGGATTGTGTCTACCTCTTACCCGGTACTTTTTGAGAGGGGTGTGTTTATCACAGATAGTAGAAAACATGGAACAAAAATAGGAGAACGTCTCTTCGATGTCCGGAATAAGTGCAATCCTATCCAAGTTGCATGCATAAAGTTCATGCAGGAATGCCTGCTCACAGAACTGCGTAAAATTTTGTTTGACTATGAACCGAGGGGGAACTTGGGGATTTTAGTGTCTCTAATGCAAGCAACTACGCAATGGTCACTTAAAATCAATAGGGAAAATACCAACGGCAGAGTATTTATGCAGATTGTTAGTTAAAATATCAATAAGTGTTGACTTAGAGATGTCTTTTGGATTGAGTTTTGTGACTGCATTTATAATTTCAGTAAAATTCAGTGTCCTCTTATGGCCTCGGAGTTTGGAGATAACCAGTATCAGTTTTAAATCACCCATGAGCACCATTTAATTTTTCCCCCAACCACACATCAGTTCAGCCAGAGAATCCAGGGATTCTACTTTTGCAGATGGAGGTCTATAACATTTTAAACCTAAGTTCACAGCATTCAATAACTGCAATGCTAAAAACTAAAACTGTTTGGTTTAGATAAAGACCTTAGTTCAGTAACCACATATGTATTTAATATAAATGGCTATACCTCCCCCCTTACTTCGTCGGTCACATCGATAAACATAACCATCAAAGCCTATAGACAGATTTACAACACATTTCTTAAGCCAGGTCTCAGACAGAATGAAGACTTCTGGGTCAGCAGTGTGAACCCAGATTTTCTCATGTCCATTTTCGGCATCATACTCCTCACATTAATATGCATCAATCCCAACCCCAATCCATTTTTGGATTGGAGTCGGAAGTTCATCCATTGCCAATGGGCCTGGGTTTGGGTGAATGAAAGAAAAACCCTTGATTTGTTGCTACCTAAAATCTCTACAGTTAGATTTTTTTTAAATAATCCAAACAGTCATCTGATACAACAAACACAGCTTTTAGACAGACCAAACCCTGTAGATGAGAACGTTTTCTGAGCATGTCACAGTAGGAGTCAAATGGTAACACAATAAGACCCCTCTGAAAGATAAAAGCTGCTGGACCATCAGTCAAAGTAGGGTCTGGCGGGATCTCTGGGGTAAGGAGATGAGATTGCTCAGTTATCAAAAACAATGAGCCATAACCCATGTAGGCAGCAATTAAAATCATTTGTACAAAAATACCCATTTTAACCACCGAATCCAACAATTCACTAGAACGAAAAGAAAAACAAAAAAAATATGCTGAGTCAGTCTTCTAAAACCTTGAATGCCCGAAAGATGTTCAGCTGTAGCCTACAGGTCTAGTAGAGTCAGAAACCAAGTGTGTGCCTGGCCTTGCTGCCTTAGTTAGAACGTCAGCGCATTTAACAACGCACCCAGTCACCTTGCAGTGCTCTACCGCACAGTGAGCCCAGTAGAATGGCTAGCAAGCCCAGCGCATCTAGACGTTATGTCACAGCTCAGATACCGACATCTGGCTTCCACCACACAGCACAGCAAGGCAGGAGAGGAGTCACAAGACTCCGATAGATTGGCGGAATACAGTTGAAAAACTGACCGTCGAGGAGTATCCAAGGCTAATCAGCCCAACGTGTCTAGACAGTTAGTGCAGATGTATCCCCTCTTGGCTTTCAGGGAGGGCACCACACATGTATCCTCTCCTCGTGTAGAAAACAGCAGATGTCACTGCTTGGTTTACTAGCGATTTTAATCCTTTGATCCTGTAGGATTTTAGATTTTACCTGTTTAATGACAACTCTCGCAGCCTATAACGGTTTTGCTAAGTAATAAAAACTTGTAACACTTGAAACAAATTAAGTGTGACAACTAGCTCAGTGGAACTGCCCTGCCTCCATCTTGAGTACTGCTCTGTCAATATGTTCCATCGTCTTACGATGCATTCTGTGATTTGATCACACCCAGGTCAAGAGCCTCAAAATTCATCCTACAACTCTTTCAAAAGAAAAGGGCACATCAATTCAATAAACATTTTTCAATGGTCCTGTTTTAAAGAAGGAATCACTCCATTAGCGCATTACTCAGCATTAACTCTCCCTCTCCGCTGTATCTGGGTGGTCATTACATAGACAACCACTGGCCTGTTCTACCCATTGATTTCAGCTGCTCCCGGACAGTTCATTAGGGTAACTCAGTGTTTCCCAAACTTGGTCTTGGTGAACCCAAGTTTCCCCCTCCCCCCTAGCACTACACAGCTGATTCAAATCATAAACTCATTGTCCAGCTTTGATTTTCCATAAAGGAGGAGGTTCCTAATATGGATGCCATTTCCCTGCAGTATAATCAGTCCACTGGATCAGAAAGTGACCACTACTACCTGTCTGTGGAAATACTGTAGACTATTAGACTACTGAATGAAACTGCATTCACGGTAAATGCTGCATGTTGTCTAAATCAGAAATTACCTTTACATTTCAACAATGCTACAAAGAAGATAGTCAGCACTACAGATTGAATCGAGCCCTTGACCTTCTTATGAAAAGCTATGGTTTTAGTTAAAGGTGGTGGTGTCTGTCTGTGAGGTGGTCATTTGAAAGGAGAGAAGAAAAGAAAAAGAAAACCTGTCTCTCAACAGCCTCCTCTCCTCTATCGTAGCTAGAGCGAGGCTCCACCCGTGGTTGCCATAGCAATGCTATCTGGGCCCACCAAGACCTAAAGCCCAAGGACAAACTGGACAACAATAAAATAGCGCTACACAGCCAGGAGTATCTGTGAGATTCAGACCTACGCACATTCACACACAGCTCTACAGCCAGGTGTAGCTGGTGGATTCAGATCTGCAGAGGATATCTGCCCACTGGATATCAAGTGTGAATCTCCCCTATTTACCTTTTTTCAAACAGGGAAGTCATAGAGATTAAAATCTTGTGCAAATGAGCCCTGCACAATACAAAAATGAACACATCAATAGGCAAGTATAGATAAATGATTAAATACACATTAATACAATGTGTATTTGTACACACACGTGAAAAATCCTACCTCACAAAGTGAAAATATCTCTCACACATGTTTACAAGGTAAACGTACTGCTTCAAAATCTGTTTGGATCCTGCAATTGAACTGCTTGCAGTAAGGATTGGTGAACATGAATACAAACTAAACCTGTTTGCACACCTGATATACCTGACCAATATTGAAAACTCGATGCCCCCTGCAACGGAGATGCAGGAGGTCAGGAAGCAGGTGCAGTCGGTGAGTTTAATAGGAATGAACAAAAATAATTAAAAAATGATGAAAAATTCTTAGGATTAGCATCTACACATGAATCCAGGAAACAATACTACCTAATGGGTGATACAACGGAGTGCTAGATAAAGGGGAAGTAATCTGGGAGTGATGAAGTCCAGGTGTGCCTCATGATGGGGTGCAGATGTGCGTAATGATCATTTGTGGAAAAAGCACCCAATTGGTATACTTGAGTAAAAGTAAAGATACCTTAATAGAAAATGACTCAGATAAAAGTGAAAGTCACCCAGTAAAATACTACTTGAGTAAAAGTCTTAAAATATTTGGATTTAAATATACTTAAATATACTATCAAAAGTAAATGGAATTGCTGAAATATACTTAAGTACCAAAAGTAAAAGTATAAATCATTTCAAATATCTTATAATCAGCAAACCAGATTGCACAATTTTCTTTTTAAAATTTTTATTCATGGATATCCAGGGGCACACTAACAATTTAGAAACGAAGCATTTGTGTTTAGTGAAGCCACCAGATCTGAGGCAGTAGGGATGACCAAGTACTTTTGGGTGTCAGGGAAAATGCATGAAGTAAAAAGTCAATTCGTTTCTTTAGGAATGTAGTGAAAAGTAAAGGTTGGCAAAAATAGAAATAGTAAAGTAAAGTACAGAAACAACAAAAAAACTACTTAAGTACTACTTTAAAGTATTTTTACTTTACACCACTGTTAATGATGGTTGCCAGGTGTGCGTAATGATGGGTTGCCAGGACCGGTGGTTAGTAGACCGGCAATGTCAAGCACCGGAGCGGGAGTAGATATGACAGTACCCCCCGGACATGCGGCTCCAGCCGCAGGATGACACTGGCCAGGGGAATGGGCCGATCAGCGAAGGTTGAAATTCCGGATGATGTTGGGATCTAGAATGTCGACTACCGTACCCCTCCCAGTCCACGATTCGGGAGGGTGGAATGGTGGGTGCACTCAGGAATTGTGGAGATGGGACAGGGCATCGGCTTTGATGTTCTGTGAACGTGGGCGGTATGACAGGGTGAAATTGAATCTGGTAAAGAAAAGGGCCCATCTTGCTTGGCGCGGGTTCAGCCGCCACGCTGTCGGTATGTACTCCAGGTTCTGATGGTCAGTGAGGATGAGAAACGGGTCCGTGGCGCCCTCCAGCCAGTGTCTCCACTTCTCAAATGCCAACTTCACCGCCAGGAGCTCCCGATCACCGTTGTCATAGTTCCTTTCTGCGAGGTAGTATTCTGTGACAGAGACGCAGGGAGTCAGGAAGCAGGTGCAATCGGTGAGTTTAATAGGAATGAACATGGCATGAATACATAAACAGGAGTAGCATCTAAACATGAAAACAGTGAACAATACTACCTGATGGGTGATAAAGGGAAAGTCCAGGTGTGCCTCATGATGGGTCGCAGGTGTGCGAAATGATGGGTTGCCAGGACCGGTGGTTAGTAGACCGGCAACATTGAGCGCCGCAGCGGGAGAGCGGGAGTAGACGTGACACCCCCTTTGCTACAAATATTTTCAGAATACTCTAAAATCTCAGGATATAAAATTTACTTGGAAAAAAAATGAAATAATGGCATCAGTAAAAAAGGATATCTATAACCAATTATGTAAAACATCACAGCACAATTGAAATATATATGGCACAGGGAAACCAATCGTGGGTGGTCTATGGTGATAGGTGGGATGGGCTGAGAGTGGCTGAGGGTTGAGATTAAAGAGCTTATGTTTGGTAATGTATTATTGTTATGTGACTGCTTTACATGAAAGTATGTAAAATGTATATGTAGCAGAAAAGCTATTAAAAAAACTAAAAGGTATTTGCTCCCCAGAAAGAGAGGGGTAGTGGAGGGGTAAAAAAAAAAAAAGGATGTCTCATGATCTACAGAAATCCTTTATGTGGACCACAAAAAATATTAAATGCTAGGATGCTTAATAAAATATAACTTTATTCCATTACTCAAATCAAATCAAATCAAATCAAATTTATTTATAAAGCCCCCCTTACATCAGCTGATGTCACAGAGTGCTGTACAGAAACCCAGCCTAAAACCCCAAACAGCAAGCAATGCAGGTGTAAAAGCACTGCAGGTGTAAAAGCACGGTGGCTAGGAAAAACTCCCTAGAAAGGCCNCAAAACCTAGGAAGAAACCTAGAGAGGAACCAGGCTGTGAGGGGTGGCCAGTCCTCTTCTGGCTGTGCCGGGTGCAGATTATAACAGAACATGGACAAGATTTTAAAATGTTCATAAAACAGGCAGAACAGTTGAAACTGGAGAAGCAGCACGGCCAGGTGGACTCGGGACATCAAGGAGTCATCAGGCCAGGTAGGCCTTGAGGAATGGTCCTAATGCTCAGGTCCTCCGAGAGAGAGAAGAAGAAAAAAGAAAGAAAGAGAGAGATAATTAGAGAGAGCATACTTAAATTCGCACAGGACACCAGATAAAATAAATACTCCAGATATAACAGACGGACCCTAACCCCCCGACACATAAACTACTGCAGCATAAATACAATATGAAAGCAGCTTTAATTAAATGCAATAATCTTCCCATGAACCATGCAGGTTGAATAAACCTCTTCCCAAACGTTTGTACTTATTTTCGGTAATACAAATTACCCTACCTAAGGCATTGTTTTTAAAAGTACACTCAGTCATAACAGACTTTATATGGGCAAATACATTTTTCTAAGTTTGAGGATGGTTTTAACCTTCCAGACTAGGACTTGTATTAACTCACTATCCAAGACTTTTACTTGTGACATATAGTTAAATAAACTAAAGAGGAACAATGGTTACATATTGAAGATGCATGCTCATCCCCAGAATCTTTTTACGTGTCCGTTTTCAAAAGATAAAGCTAAGAACATTAACAACTTCATAGTTAAGAACACTATAACAATACGGAAGAAAATGAAACATATTCTACAAGAACCAATATGACTCCCTAAAAACTCAACGTAATTAAACAATCCTTGGATAGCTTTTCAGAATTGACTGATAAATTGGTCCAGATGGAAAACTAAAGGCATAGACACTGTAAATTATTTGGTAACAGGAAATTCCTTCAACCTCATGGCTTGGTTTTTGCACTGACATGCACTGTCAACTGTGGGACCTTATATAGATAGGTGTGTGCCTTTCCAAATCATGTCCAATCAATTGAATTCACGACAGGTGGAGATATCTCAAGGATGATCAATGGAAACAGGACGCACCTGAGCTGAATTTCGAGTCTCATAGCAAAGGGTCTGATTACTAATGTAAATAAGGTATTTTTGTTTGTTATTTTTAATACATTTACAATAAATTCAAAAAAACAGTTTTTGCTTGGTAATTATGGGGTATAGTTTGTAGATTTATGAGGATTTAAAAAAAATAGAATAAGGCTTTAGCGTAGAAAAATGTGTAAAATTCAAGTGGTCTGAATAATTTCCGAATGCACTGTATGCATATATATATATATATGTAAACATATAAAATTATTATTTATTGTCCTAATTCGATACCCATTCTTAAATGTTGAACATGTGCTAGGAATATACAGAATTATATATGCAAAGAGATAATATTATATATATATTAATATATACAGTTGAAGTCGGAAGTTTACATAAACTTTAGGTTGGAGTCATTAAAACTCAATTTTCAACCACTCAACAAATTTCTTGTTAACAAACTATAGTTTTGGCAAGTCAGTTAGGACATCTACTTTGTGCATGACACAAGTAATTTCTCCAACAATTGTTTACAGACAGATTATTTCACTTATAATTCACTGTATCACAATTCCAGTGGGTCAGAAGTTTACATACAGTAAGTTGACTGTACCTTTTAACAGCTTGGAAAATTCCAGAAAATTATGTCATGGCTTTAGAAGCTTCGGATAGGCTAAGGGACATCATTTGAGTCAATTGGAGCTGTACCTGTGGATGTATTTCAAGGCCTACCTTCAAACTAGTGCCTCTTTGCTTGACATCATGGGAAAATCAGAAGAAATCAGCCAAGACCTCAGGAAAAAAATTGTAGACCTCCACAAGTCTGGTTCATCCTTGGGAGCAATTTCCAAATGCCTGAAGGTACCACGTTCATCTGTACAAACAATAGTACGCAAGTATAAACACCATGGGACCACGCAGCCATCATACCGCTAAGGAAGAAGACGCGTTCTGTCTCCTGGAGATGAAAGTACTTTGGTGCGAAAAGTGCAAATCAATCCCAGAACAACAGCAAAGGACCTAATGACGATGCTGGAGAAAACAGGTACAAAAGTATCTACATCCACAGTAAAACGAGTCCTATGTCGACATAACCTGAAAGGCCGCTCAGCAAGGAAGAAGCCACTGCTCCAAAACCGCCATAAAAAAAGCCAGACTACGGTTTGCAACTGCACATAGGGGGACAAAGATCATACTTTTTGGAGAAATGTCCTCTGGTCTGATGAAACAAAAATAGAACTGTTTGGCCATAATGACCATGGTTATGTTTGTAGGAAAAAGGGGGAGGCTTGCAAGCAGAAGAACACCATCCCAACCGTGAAGCACGGGGGTGGCAGCATCATGTTGTGGGGGTGCTTTGCTGCAGGAGGGACTGGTGCACTTCACAAAATGGATGGCGTCATGAAGTGGGGAAATTATGTGGAAATGTTGAATCAACATCTCAAGACATCAGTCAGGAAGTTAAAGCTTGGTCGCAAATGGTTCTTCCAAATGGACAATTACCCCAATCATACTTCCAAAGTTGTGGCAAAATGGCTTAAGGACAACAAAGTCAAGTTATTAGAGTGACTATCACAAAGCCCAGACCTCAATCCCATAGAAAATTTGTGGGCAGAACTGAAAAAGTGTGTGTGAGCAAGGAGGCCTATAAATCTGACTTGGTTACACCAGCTGTGTCAGGAGGAATGGGCCAAAATTCACCCAACTTATTGTGGGAAGCTTGTGGAAGGCTACCTGAAACGTTTGACCCAAGTTAAACAATTTAAAGGCAATGCTACCAAATACTAATTGAGTGTATGTAAACTTCTGACCCACTGGGAATGTGATGAAAGAAATAAAAGCTGAGATAAATCATTCTCTCTACTATTATTCTGACATTTCACATTCTTAAAATAAAGTGGTGATCCTAACCTACCTAAGACAGGGAATTCTTACAAGGATTAAATGTCAGGAATTGTGAAAAACTGAGTTTAAATGTATTTGGCTAAGGTGTATGTAAACTTCCAAATTCAACTGTATTTAATATGTTTGCATATATATAATGCTGTATATTCCTAGAATTTGTTAAACATTTATGAATGGGTATCGAATTAGGACCATAAAATATCAAATATATATATATTTCGAACCAGCCACAAAACCTTGCTGATCTAAAGCCTAAGCATTTGTTCGAGGAGCTATCGCAAGTCTTAATTTCTCATGAAAGGTTATTCATCACGTATGAACTATGATTCCATGCCAGCTCTGTTATATGTGTGTGTTTGTTTACACATCAATGTGTGAATGTGATTATCCGACTTTCCAGACACTTGGGGGTTAACTCAGCCAAGGATGCTGTCTCTCCTCTCACCAGAGTAGTTTGCGATGGGGTTCTGAGTGGAGACATGGGCCACACATCCTGTTGCTGATGCCAGAAGTGGAGTGTAACAGAGATGTTTAGAGCATATTTGCTTTGCTTGCATTCCTCCATGTACTGCCTGCTAAAATAATAAAAGGCTGGGTTACTTCAGGTCGGCCTTGGCCAAGGGAGACGGAACATGCATTGTTGTCATTGGCTCCTTCTGAGGAACCATCTTAAAGGTACAGTACAGTGTCTTAAAGGTAGAGTAGTTAGAGTAGTAAGGAGCTGCCCATATTATTGAATGAGTGTACTTTGTGTCCCTGTTACTGTGAGAGGTGTCTGTGGGGTAGAGGTTCAGATTCAGAATCACATAGGCAGTATTTTCTTTATACATTATATTACATTTTCACTTAGGACTTAAAAAACAAAAAACAAGATTGAATGACATTCAATAGCTTTTAATGCAGAAATTTAAGAGAAATGCCATTATACCATTGGTATCTGTACTCTAGTATTATTTGGTTCATGTTGTTTCATGTGCTATTCTAGAGACAGCGAAAGTAATAAGCAGTCAATTTCAAAGGGCTGTTTTAACATGTAATGTCTCCTTAAGCAAATTTCCTCTCCAAGAACTGTAAGGTACGACTCATTATCATGTTCTTAGAAGACGTAATGAACTGTGAGTGGGACATTCAATCAGGTCATTCATTGTCACACATTATGCTCACGCACGCACACACACACCATGCACTCACACACACTGCACACTGAATATAAAGGTTCACTGTAGGTCACTTTGGATAAAAGTGTCTGCTGAACATCTAGGGCCGGGATCCAATGCGATCGCTGGTTAAATGCATTGCTGCTATTATATGCAGCATTTACCATGAATGCAATCTCCACAAACGCGGGAACATTGTCTTTAAAAACCGCAAAGCCTACTGTATTACCCGTGATCGAACTGAATCTCAGCCTAGGTAGCATTAGCTGGAAATCAGAGTCTGTGTGTGGAGGAGAGACCTGGGTCATAGTCAGTATGCATGAAACAGAAGAAAATGTTTGTTTCTCTAGCAATTTGCCTCTCCACAGTGCACCTGTACCCAGCCACACTATCAATTATCCAGAAAATCACCTGTAACGATCTCCGCTGTTCACCAGACCTCATGGGTCATAGCAGATTTTAAAAGTGTTTCAGTGTGTTCTCTTCTTGTACATTTTTTCCCCCAAAACAATGAAGAATCCCAATCCAACCTCTAGATAAAAACATGCCCGGGGGAAGATTTTGCAGGCTAGAGAAACAACCCGATATTCAGATTACAAATACATATATTATTTTACACTGCCCCCTCCTGAACACAGTCATTGGATTTTCTGCCTATGGAGGTATAGGCCATGCTGACAAAGAAAGTGATGCACTCACTGTGTAAGCACTAACGCCTTGCTCTACAATTCTCTCTTTCTTCCCCCATACTTGGTGTGATTGATTATGTGCTAACAGATTTGCTAAAAGTGATGTTTGGTTGCAGAGACAACACAAGTCACATCCATGTACGAGCACAATATTATGACAAGTCAGCTGGACGAGTCATTGTGTGCTCAAACATGGATGATTGTTTATACAGTGTGGATTGGTATCTTTGTTACTTTGTGTTTTACTCTATGACTTGGTGATTAGCTTGAAACATTCCCCATAGCATGTTTGGCTCATGAAGGACATGTATTGTAAATGGCTGTACTATTTTGCCTTTGTGCAATGCAATCATGATCATTATATACTAAGTTGAGAAGTAGTTAACAAAATGGACCATGAAATTATAATGCAAATAATAAATGTGTGTTTCGAGACGTGATAGGGCTCTGGTCAAAAGTAGTCCACTATGTACGAATAGGGTGCCATTTGGGAGACGCATCCGTTTGTATGGTTGTGCCAATATCAAATCAAATCAAATCAAATCAAGCTTTATTTATACGGCACATTTCAGACATGGAAGGAAAAACCAAACAAAAACACAAGATAGAAATTAATCAGATCTCCATGGTTGTGCTATTGTGCAATAGTTTTATGGGAATATAAATATGGTAATTATATGTCTATTGCACATTGATTAGTTTTGAACATACTGGAACACTCAGACAAGTGACGTCAGTGAACACAGTAGTTTCAAACAAAAAAATGTGCCTTGTTTATACAAAGAGAGTGCACGGTGTGTGTGTGTTCTTAGACGTGATTATTTCTTTGTGTACTGTATGTCGGTGTGTTTAAGTTTGTTTTTGTCAGCGCACATACATTACCTGTAATACCTGTAATATCTATTTGATTGTAAGCATGTGTATGTGTGTACAGTATTTGCTTGCGTATATTTCTATGCGTAGTGTGCGACTTTCTATAATTTTATGCAGTTTATTATTCTGTTAGTCAGCACCACAACCAACTTTTTACTGTATTTGTGTGTCAAAGTCAAACTAAGATGCTTAGTCATGGTCAAACTCAGCGCCCGTCTTACACCTCCTCCCCCTTCCTCTCTTCCTTCACAGACGGCCCGAGAACAGGATGTTAATGCTTGACGGAATGCCTGCAGTCCGAGTCAAAGTCGAGCCCCTGGAATCGGAACAAGGGGTAAGAGAGCAGTTGTTTTCCAGACAATTCCTATTTTTCCTTCCTCCTTTTTTTTCTTTCCTCCTATCAACAATAGCCCTATAATCACTCCTGGGGGGGAGGAAGAGATTGAGAGATCGAGAGAGAGAGAGAGAGAGAGAGAGTGTGGGTGCTCGGAGGAGTGGTCGTAGAGTGGTGGTGAGGAGGAGAGGAGAGGGCTTAAGCAGCTGCGGTCAGAATGCATAAAGGACTTACTTTGCTTTAGCTAGCAGGGAGTCCATGTTGGCAGGGGGGCAGAATAACTGCTTCAGGGAGAGACACAAGGAAAACTCCCAAAACGAAGTATCTCTCTCTCTTGCTTCTCTGTCTCTCCTGCCCTCTCTTTTCCCTTCTCTCTCTGCCTCTCTCCAATTCAAAATCAAAACACACACACACACACACAGTCTCAGTCTCTCCCTATAAGTCTCTTTCTCTCCCTAACTCACTGTATGCTGGAATTTGTCTCTCTCAGTCCTCTGCCTAAAGCCAACCAACTCTGTCTTTCCATCTATACAAACACTCACTATCATCCCTCCATCTCTCCCTTCGTCTCACACGCCTACACACAATCTCTCTCACCCTTCGTTCTCTCCCACTATCCCCCACTATCCCCCTCAGACATACTTTCAGTTTCAATCCTCTCTGTTCAATTCAAGACTGGCATGAAATGTAAGGACATTTCTTAACAATTTGCAACAACTGCAACAATAATTTTGTCATAAGTAACTAACAATATGAGTCATAGTAGGATAAGAAGTGAAAAACAAAGAAAGCTCTCTCGCTCCCTCTCTCTCTTTGTCACGATTCTCTTAATACTCTTCCTGTAACATAATGCTCTTTCCCACCTGCCCTCCAAACTGTCACCACAATATGCAAAAAAAATTGACACTTTTCATGGGTGTTTTGTATGTTTCATCCTTTGCTTTCCCCTTAATTTGCATAATTAGCTACCTTAGATGGGATGCATACTGTGGTGTAGTAAGTAATGTGTAGGTCTTGCACCATTCCTCCCTGCAAAGCTGCCAGTTATGACGTAATTGCAATTAGTTTTGGCCACTGCGCGAAGTCTCTGTACTGTAACAGGAGTCCAAAGATATGCTACATTATTGTTTTTGTCAAAACATAAGTGAAGTGCTCTTTAGTAAAAAAATCATCAGCTACAGACATGAAGTGGTCTTCTGCAGTGCAGAAGCTGTTGCTAGGTTACGATAGAGCTTTGTGTAGCTGTTACAGCTGTGTGTGTGCAGAGGATTCCAGCCCATGTTTTATTTTTAGTGATGGCTGTCACCATGATGAATAGTATATCCGTTATCAATAACTTGTTGATTCTAATACATTTTGTAATTGGAGATGTAATGCCTGTGACAGGGTGGGCTCATTTCTGAATTGAGTTGGGGTATTTCATTCCAATACAAGTGTCCAATTTGAATTGAATTATATTTAAAGGAAATATTATTTATGTAAACAAGTAGTGTTGGTCCCAGCTTTCATGAGCTGAAATAATAGATGCCAGAAATGTCCTACACGCATGTTTCTCTCAATTATTTTGCACAAATCCCTGATAGTGAGAATCTTTCCTTTGCCAAGATAATCCATCCACCTGACAGGTGTGGCATATCAAGAAACTAATTAACTTGTTAGGGATCACTGCACAACTTGACCGTTTTGGAGAGCCTGGCATGCCCAAAGTAAAATGCCTCCCATTCAGGCCCAGAAAATAGGACATGCACATATTTGGTACCATTGGATAGGAAACACTCTGAATTTTGTAAAACTGTTAACCATTTGTCTGTGCGTAAAACAGAACGGATATGGCAGGCAAAACCCCGAGGAATTTCTGTCCTGGAGAAAGTGGTTTTCACAGAGTGCCTCATTTGGAACAACTCCCTCATGAAAATGCCCATATAAGGGCATATGAATGCAGTACCAATCGCTTCCTTTAGATGTCAACAGTCTTGAGAAAGTGTTTTGATTCTGTATAGATGCTTTAGAGCAGAGAAGAAGAGGGAATAAGGAAGTCTCCCTTTGGAACTCTATAGGACTGGGCGCGCGCTCTCGCCAAGCACGCACTGTGTTTTTTACCGTCTTTAGAGCTCAGTTTATATTCCGGTTGATTTATTATAGTAAATATACGTAAAAGTGTTCCTAAGGATACATTTAAAATGATGTTTGATTGTTCTTGGACAAGTTTATAGGTATAANTTGAACGAGTTCTAGTCACGTTTCAATGGAGGTGTGGACGCTGTAGTTTCTGATTATAACGCGCGAACCAAATGGAGATTTATGGATAAAATACATGACTTTTTCTAACAAAAGAACCATGGATTGTCTTCGTTGGACATTTACGAAGACCTCAGCAGAAGTTCTTCAACAGGTAATTGATTTGTTTTTGCTGTGAAATGTGTTATGTGTGTGCCACGCTGGCTAATGAATTCATGGCTATGAGAAAAGTATGTGAGGTGCTACCCTCAAACAATCAAATGTTGTGCTTTCGCCGTAAAGCCTTTTTGAAATCTGACAACGCTGTGATATTGCCAAGAAACAGAGCTTTTGATGAGTATGCAATACTTGTATATTGGTGGATGTTTAATAATTCAACTTTTGGATTTTGAATTTGGCGCCTCACATTTCACCTGGTAGTGTCGGGAGTGGGGCGCTAGCGCCCCAGTGATCCCTGAGAGGTTAAACAGCATGGTCATTACACAGGTGCACCTTGTGCTGGGGACAATAAAGGCCACTCTAAAATGTGCAGTTTTGTTACACATCACAATGCCACAGATGTCTCAAGTTTTGAGGGAGGATGCAATTGGCATGCTGACTGCAGGAATGTCTACCAGAGCTGTTGCCAGAGAATTAAATGTTTATAAAATTTCTCTACCATAATCCGTCTGAGACCAGCCACCTGGACAGCTGATGAAACTATGGGTTTGCGCAACAGAACTATTGTCAGAAACCGTCTCAGGGAAGCTCATCTGCATGCTTGTGGTCCTGCATGCTTGTGGGGCGCTAGTGCCCCACTCCCGACACTACCCGGTGAAATGCAAGGCGCCAAACTCAAAATCCAAAAGTTGAATTATTAAACATTCATCAATATACAAGTGTTGCATAGTCATCAAAAGCTCTGCTTCTTGGCAATATCACAGCATTGTCAGATTTCAAAAAGGCTTTACGGCGAAAGAACAACATTTGATTGTTTGACGGTAGCACCTCCAATATTTTTCCATCGTGATTCACACAAAACACATTTCACAGCGAAAACAAATCAATTACCTTCTGAAGAACTTCTGCTGAGGGCTTCCCAAGTGTCCAACGAAGACAATCCATGGTTCTTTTGTTAGAAAAAGTCACGTATTATATCCATAAATGTCTGTTTGGTTGGTGCGTTATGATCAGAAAATACAGCGTCCACTCGCCCATTGAACCGTGAAGAGAACTCGTTCAACCTATACCTATAAACTTGTCCAAGAACAATCAAACATCATTGATAATGTATCCTTAGGAACACTTTTATGAATATTTAATATATTATTTCAACCGGATTATAAACTGGGCGATAGGAATGGAAAAAACCACAGCGCGCGCAAGGCCATCCTCTTCTGTTTACATCTGGTGACCACTTCCTAATTCTTCTTCTATTATCATCCAGAGCGACTAAACAGAATCAAAACACTGTCTAGAGACTGTTGACATCCAGTGGAAGCAATAGGTACTGAAATCTTACTCCCTTATATGGCCATTTTCAATAGGGAGGGGTTCAAAATGAGGCAATGTGTCAAAAACACTTTTTCCAGGACAGAAATTCCTCTGGTTTTCGCCTGCTATATTCGTTCTGTTATACTCACAGACAATATTTTAACACTCTTAGAAACTTCAGAGTGTTTCCTATCCAATAGTACTAATTATGTGCATATCCTATTTTCTGGGCCTGAGTGGGAGGCATTTTACTTTGGGCACACCAGACTCTCCAAAACCGTCACTTCGGGAGCTGCTCCCTAAGAAGTTAACCTGTCTGCAGTTCTGCGTCGTAAACGACTTCAGTGGGCGAATGCTCACCTTCGATGGCAACTGCCAAGTTTGAGAAGTGTGCTCTTCACTGATGAATCCCGGTTTCAACTGTACAGGGCAGATGGCAGAGTGTGGGCGAGTGGTTTGCTGATGTCAACGTTGTGAACAGAGTGCCACATGTTGGCAGTGTGGTTATGGTATGGGCAGGCATAAGTTACAGACAACGAACACACTTGTATTTTATCAAAAGGAAATTTGAATGCACAGAGATACAGTGACGAGATCCTGATGCCCATTGTCGTGCCATTCATCCGCCTCCATCGTCTCATGTTTCAGCATTATAATGGATGGCCCCATGTGGCAAGGATCTGTACACAATTCCTGGAAGGTGAAAATGTCACAGTTCTTCCATGGCCTGCATACTCATGTGTCACCCATTGAGCATGTTTGGGATGCTCTCGATTGACGTGAACGTCAGCGTGTTCCAGTTGCCGCCAATATGCAGCAACTTCGTACAGCCCTTGAAGAGGAGTGGGACAACATTCCACAGGCCACAGTCGACATCTGGATAACGTGTGAAATCCTTGTTAATGTATGTGATATCAACAGAGATGTGTATTTTCTGGTTGATTTAAACATTGACTGGCTTTCATCAAGAAAAATCTTCAAACTGTAACCACTACCTACAACCTGGTTCAGGTTATCATTCAACCTACCAGGGTAGCTAAAAACAACACAGGAATTAAATCATCGACATTTATTGATCACATCTTTACCAACGCTACAGAAATGTGATTGAAAGCAGTATCCAGATCCATCGGATGTAGTGATCACAATATAGTATCCATATCTAGGAAAACCAAAGTTCCAAAGGCTGGACCTAATATAGTATATAAGAGTTCATACAATAAGTTTTGTAGTGATTCCTATGTTGTTTATGTAAAGAATATTTGTTGGGTCGTGGTGTGTAATGAGGAGCAAACAGACGTTACACTTATGAAATTGCTGTAAAAATGTTTAAATCCCTGTGGATTGATGAGAAATTGAAACATTTTATGGTTGAGAGGAATGAGGCAAAAGGGATGGCACAATCGATTGGCAAACGTACTGCAAATTGAGAAATAATGTGACTAAACTGAATAAAAAGAAGAAGAAACTATGCTGACATAAATAATGATAGTAAAAAGCTTTGGAGCACCTCCAATGAAATTTGGGGAAAAAAGGCAAACTCAGCTCCATCATTCATTGAATCAGCTGGCTCATTCATAAAAAATGACTTATATTGCCAAGTACTTTCATGATTTTGTCATTGGCAAGATTAGCAAACTTTGGCATGATATGCCAGCAACAAACGCTGCATTACACATCCAAGTACGTATATCTGACCAAATTATGAAAGACAAGAATTGTAATTTTGAATTCTGTAAAGTGAGAGTGGAAGAGGTTGAAAAATTATTGTTGTCTATCAACATTGACAAGCCACCGGGGTCTGAAAACTTGGATGGAAAATTACTGTGGATAATGGTGGATGACATTGTCACTCCTATTTGCCATATCTTCAATTTAACTTCTTAGGGAGCGGCTCCCGAGGTGACGGTTTTGGAGAGTCTGGCGTGCCCAAAGTAAAATGCATGCCACTCAGGCCCAGAAAATAGGATATGCACATAATTAGTACTATTAACATTAACATTCTAAGAGTGTTAAAATAATGTATGTGAGTATAACAGAAGTGATATAGCAGGCGAAAACCAGAGGAAAATCCATCCGGATTTACAGTTTTTTTGTAAATGAGCATCTTCTCCATTGTGCCTATTGCATACAATCTTATGTAGGACTGAGACTGCAGTACCTATGGCTTCCACTAGATGTCAGCAGTCAACAGTCAAAGACTGGGAATTCAAGCAGTGACCAGAACGGATAGGGAGAAGAAATTATCAGGCAACCACTTTTGTAAACAAGGTTTGATGCGCGCGAGATTGTGAACGCGCACCACTTTATTTTCCTTTCCTATTGTTCACGTTATTGTCCGGTTTAAATATTACAGCAAATATACCCAAAAGGATACCTAAGGATACATTAAAAATGATGTTTGATTTGTTTGTAGAAAGTGTATAGGTATAATTTGAACGTGTTCTCTTCACGGTGCAATGGGCGACTCAACGGTGGATTTTATGATCATAACGCACCAACCAAACGGAGATTTATGAATATAATAAATGACTTTTTCTAACCAAAGAAGCATGGATTGTCTTCGTTGGACACTTGGGAAGCCCTCAGCAGAAGTTCTTCAGAGGTAAGCGATTTTATAATTGTGATTTTATGCGTTTTGTGAGACCCGTGTTGGGTTATGGATTTATGCTAATGCATAAATATTAGAGGTGCTACCCTCAAACAAAAGGTTGTGCTTTCGCCGTAAAGCCTTTTTGAAATCTGACAACGCTGTGATATTGCCAAGAATCAGAGCTTTTGATGACTATGCAAAAATTTTATATTTATGAATGTTTAACAATTCAACTTTTGGATTTTGAATTTGGCGTCTCACATTTCACCGGGTAGTGTCGGGAGTGGGGCGCTAGCTCCCCACTGCTCCCTAAGTAGTTAAACCTATTAGAAAGTGTGTGCCCTCAGGCCTGGAGGGAAGCAAACGTCATTCTGCTACCTAAGAATAGTAAAGCCCCTTTACAGGCTCAAATAGCTGACCAATCAGCTTTTTACCAACCCTTAGTAAAGTTTTTGGAAAAAAGTTAGTTTGACCAGACTTTCAAGACATTCAACAAGCACAGCACTTAGACAAATGACTGATGATTGGCTAAGAGACATTGATAATAAAAAAGATTTTGGGGGATGTTTCATTAGACTTCAGTGTGGCTTTTGACAATATCGATCATAGTCTGCTCTTCAAATAGCCACCCTTTGCCTTGATGACAGCTCTCTCAACCAGCTTATTTTCTTTTCCAACAGTCTTGAAGTAGTTCCCACATATGCTGAGCACTTGTTGGCTGGTTTTCTTTCACTCTGCGGTCCGACTCATCCCAAACCATCTCAATTTGGTTGAGGTCAGGTGATTGTGGAGGCCAGGTCATCTGATGCAGCACTACATCACTCTCCTTCTTGGTAAAATAGCCCTCTTCTTCTTATTGTAGTCCTTTAGTAGTTCTTGCAGCATTTTCACCATGAAGGCCTGATTCACGCGGTCTCCTGATGTTGAAATGTGTCTGTTACTTGAACTCTGTGGAGCATTTATTTGGGCTGAAATTTCTGAGGCTGGTAACTCTAATGAACTTATCCTCTGCAGCAGAGGTAACTCTGGGTCTTCCATTCCTGTTTCGGTCCTCATGAGAGCCAGTTTCATCATAGCGCTTGATGGTTTTTGCGACTGCACTAGAAGAAACTTTCAAAGCTCTTGAAATGTTCCATATTGACTCACCTTCACGTCTTTGCTTATTTGAACTCTTCTTGCCATAATATGGACTTGGTCTTTGATCAAATAGGGCAATCTTCTGTATACCCCCCTACCTTGTCACAACACAACTGATTGGCTGAAACGCATTACGAAGGAAAGACAATCCACAAATTAACTTTTAAGAAGGCACACCTGTTAATTCAAAATCATTCCAGATGTCTACCCCATGAAGCTGGTTGAGAGAATGCCAAGAGTGTGCAAAGCTGTCATCAAGGCAAAGGGTGGCTATTTGAAGAATCTCAAATATGATATATATTTTGATTTGTTTAACTACTAGCGCCCCACTCCCGACACTACCCGATGAAATGTGAGGCGCCAAATTCAAAATTATTAAACATTCATCAATATACAAGTGTTGCATAGTCATCAAAAGCTCTGCTTCTTGGCAATATCACAGCGTTGATTTCAAAAAGGCTTTACGGCGAAAGCACAACATTTGATTGTTTGAGGGTAGCACCTCCAATATTTTCCTATTAGCATAAATTCATAAACCATCGCGTGTCACACAAAACACATTTCACAGCAAAAACAAATCCCTTACCTTTAGAATAACTTTTGCTGAGGGCTTCCCAAGTGTCCAACGAAGACAATCCATGGTTCTTTTGTTGTAATGTTCAGAAAATCCAACGTCGAATCGCCCATAGAACGGTGAAGAGAACGCGTTCAAATATACCTATAAACTTTTCCTAAACAAATCAAATACCATTTAAAATGCATCCTTAGCTATCCTTTTATGAATATGAGCGATAATATTTCACTCGGATGGTCACCTAAATGTTATATAAGTAAAATAAAGTGGGGCGCGCATCCAGACTAGCGCACGAGAAAACTTGTTGACATCTGAGCTACCTTGGCCATTTCCTTTCCCTATTCTTCCTGCTTCCTCCAATCTCTCTGAGGCTTTATATATAGACTGTTGACATCTAGTGGAAGCCATAGGTACTGAAATCTCGGAGCTGCTTGCCATAGAACTCAATAGGGAGACTGTCAAACAGAGCCAATGTGACAAAAAACAACATTTTCTCTGTTTTTTGCCTGCTATTTCTGTTCTGTTACACTCACAGACATTATGTTAACACTTTTAGAAACTTCAGAGTGTTACCTATCCAATAGTACTAATTATGTGCATAACCTATTAGGGAACGGCAGCAGAGGTGTCGGTTTTGGAGAGTCTGGCATGCCCAAAGTAAAATGCCTGCCACTCAGGCCCAGAAACTAGGATATGCACATAGTACTATTGGATAGGAAACACTCTGAAGTTTCTAAAACTGTTAAAATAATGTCTGTGAGTATAAATAACTGATATAGCAGGCGAAAACCCGAGGAATTGTGACCCGCGCTGGTTTATGAATTTATGCTAATGCATAAATATGAGAGGTGTTATCCTCAAACAATCAAATGGTGTGCTTTTGTGAGCTTTGTCCCCATGTGCAGTTGCAAACCGTAGTCTGGCTTTTTTATGGCGGTTTTGGAGCAGTGGCTTCTTCCTTGCTGAGCGGCCTTTCAGGTTATGTCGATAAAGGACTCGTTTTACTGTGGATATAGATAGTTTTGAACCTGTTTCCTCCAGCATCGTCACAAGGTTGTTTGCTGTTGTTCTGGGATTGATTTGCACTTTTCGCACCAAAGTACGTTCATCTCTAGGAGACAGAACGCATCTCCTTCCTTAGCGGTATGACGGCTGCGTGGTCTCATGGTGTTTATACTTGCGTACTATTGTTGGTACAGATGAACGTGGTACCTTCAGGCGCTTGGAAATTTCTCCCAAAGAAGAGCCAGACTTGTGGAGGTCTACAATTTTTCTTCCAAGGTCTTGGCTAATTTCTTTTGATTTTCCCATGATGTCAAGCAAAGAGGCACTGAGTTTGAAGGTAGGTCTTGAAATACATCCACAGGTACACCTCCAATTGACTCAAATGATGTCGATTAGCCTATCAGAAGATTCTAAAGCCATGACATCATTTTCTGGAATTTTCCAAGCTGTTTAAAGGCACAGTCAACTTAGTGTATGTAAACTTCTGACCCACTGGAATTGTGATACAGTGAATTATAAGTGAAATAATCTGTCTGTAAACAATTGGTGGAAAAATGACTTGTGTCATGCACAAAGTAGATGTCCTAACCGACTTTCCAAAACTATAGTTTGTTAACAAGAAATTTGTGGAGTGGTTGAAAAACGAGTTTTAATGACTCCAACCTAAGTGTATGTAAACTTCCCACTTCAACTGTATATTCATTTGTATGCAGATTATGTAGTGTTGTGTCCATTGCTCAATCGGTTGGCCAAGCCTTTTTACATTTGATGTCTGATTTTCAAGCACTGCAAAGGTCACTATTGGTTAGTGCTAGGTCCCATAACACATATTTCAATTAATTGGTAATGACAAGTTTGAACGGTACACAAATTGAGCGAGTACCTTCCTGCAAATATCTTGTTTTCTGGCTTGATGACAAACTGTCATTTAAAAAACATGTAACTGAGCTGGTGAAGAAGTTGAAGTTCAAGGTTGGTAAATTTTACAGAAACAAAGCGTGTCTGACTTTTGATAATAGTGTCACGACTTCCGCCGAGGTCGGTGCCTCTCCTTGTTCGGGCGGCGTTCGGCTGTCGACGTAACCGGTCTTCTAGCTAGCGCCGATCTACTTTTCATTTTCGATGTTTTTTGTCTTCATTATACACACCTGGTTCCTTATTTAAACCCTCTGTTTCCCCCATAGTTTTGTGCGTGTTTATTCTATGTTAGAGGTTCTTGGTTATGTGAGCTTGTGTTTGTAATACCAATTTTGGTAGTTTTGATTTATTAGTAAAATATTACGTGAATACTCATCTCTGTTGTCCTGCGCCTGACTCTGCCTACCTGCTCACTGAGATCCTTGACAAATGGGAAGGAAATTGTCCAGGCCACTTTAATGTCTATTTTAAATTACGGGGATTTAATCTATATGCATGCAGCAGCATCTACACTTAAACCATTAGATGCTATTTTCCTCTGTTTATTTGTGGTGATGGTTATAGAACTCACCATTGTGTTTTGTAAAAAATAAATCAATTAATAATTATCTGAGTTTTTCAATGTCATATTTCTAAAGCAAGCAATAGAACAGTGTTCACTGATATAATTTGCAAAAACACCACTAGCCAATAATTCTGGTGACGGTTAGCCAGGATAAGGTCAATCAATGATGAGTTTTTTTTTTTTTTTTTACATTAATCCGAGTGGGTTTCATTAACAGCTGAGTCAAGTTGAACTCAAGACAGAATTCTTAAACTGATCTGAGGCATGTGTAAGCCAATCAAGATTTAGATCTCCTAACACAACCAGTTCAGATACCAGAAAGGGTTTGTACAATCAGAAATGATACCAACAGCCTCCACCAAAGTGCCGGTGGGGTGTAGACCACAGCAATAAATATATGCATATTTTGGCTTATGGACACTTTTATAACCAACAGCTCACATATTTTGGGGACAGAGATGCTAAGATAGCATGATGCCTTAACACCCTTTTTTTTGTCTATCACATCTGAAAATTTTGTAGTAATCAATGTCAACGTCCTTATCCATAATCAAATTATTCAGCCAGGTCTCTGAGATAACTAGAACGTTTAGGCTAGTGTGATGCACCCAGACATTCAGAAAGTCCAGTTTAGACACCAGGCTTCGTACATTTGCACAGTATGTAACAGTCCAACCCCTCTGCGAGATTTGAAAACAGCAGGAGTATCCATGGTGACACAAGAGTCAATCGAGTCAATCTTTACAATTGACAGGAAATACATAAAGGAAAGGATTCTAATAGAGACATGGTCTGGCGTAGTAGGTTCAGTGGGGTTGTTCGTAGTCTCTTGGGGATTGCTGGGGCGCTAGCGCCCCACTCCCGACACTACCCGGTGAAATGTGAGGCGCCAAATTCAAAATCCAAAAGTTGAATTATTAAACATCCACCAATATACAAGTGTTCCATACTCATCAAAAGCTCTGTTTCTTGGCAATATCACAGCGTTGTCAGATTTCAAAAAGGCTTTATGGCGAAAGCACAACATTTGATTGTTTGAGGGTATCACCTCACATACTTTTCCCATAGCCATGAATTCATTAGCCAGCTTGGCACACACATAACACATTTCACAGCAAAAACAAATCAATTACCTGTTGAAGAACTTCTGCTGAGGTCTTCCTAAGTGTCCAACGAAGACAATCCATGGTTCTTTTGTTAGAAAAAGTCATGTATTTTATCCATAAATCTCCATTTGGTTCGCGCGTTATAATCAGAAACTACAGCGTCCACACCTCCATTGAAACGTGACTAGAACTCGTTCAACTTATACCTATAAACTTGTCCAAGAACAATCAAACATAGTTTTAAATGTATCCTTAGGAACACTTTTACGTATATTTACTATAATAAATCAACCGGAATATAAACTGAGCTCTACAGACGGAGGAAAACACAATGCGCGCTTCCCGAGAGCGCGCATCCACTCCTATAGAGTTCCAAAGAGGCACTTCCTTATTCCCTCTTCTTCTCTGCTCTAAAGCATCTGAACAGAATCAAAGCACTTTCTCGAGACTGTGGACATCCAGAGGAAGCGATCGGTACTGCATTCATATGCCCTTTTATGGGCATTTTCATGAGGGAGGGGTTCCAAATGAGGCACTCTGTGAAAACCACTTTTTCCAGGACAGAAATTCCTCGGGGTTTTGCCTGCCATATCCGTTCTGTTTTACTCACAGATAAATGGTTAACAGTTTTGGAAAATTCAGAGTGTTTCCTATCCAATGGTACCAAATATGTGCATATCCTATTTTCTGGGCCTGAATGGGAGGCATTTTACTTTGGGCACGCCAGGCTCTCCAAAACGGTCACCTCGTGTGCTCATCCCTAAGAAGTTAAATAATCTGAGTATGTTATATAACTCCCTATAGAAAAGGCTATTAGGTGTAAGACAATGGGCTAGGGGTTGATTGGGGACTGAGCATAGCTTTCCTATAGGCTGCATCTCATTAGTCTGAAGTGAACACTCATCTCCTTTCCACCATCTGCACTGACATTAGAAGGTGAAAGCACATTCCTGGTAGTTATCCACCATATTTCTTCACCTGTGCTGTGTTTTCAGATATTTGCAGATAAAGGAGATAAGATAATAAAAAGAAAGTAAGCAACTTTAGACTATTGAGACTCATAGTGTCTGACCCTGACAAAAAGGTGAAATTACATTCCTGGTAGTCATTCAACGTATTGCTTTTATGCATGCTGTTCTTTCAGATCAGTAAAGATAAAGATCTACTGAAATGCACCCCTTGTGTCTGACCCTGACAGAGAGACAAAAGAGAAGGAAAAAGGGAAAGGCTTTAGCAGTCAGTGACATCAAGGTCTTTATAGTCATAGCCTAAGGTGGAGTGTCTGAGTACAAAAATGCATTTGTTCTCCTAGTTAATATGTTGTGATTGAAGCTGTTATGCATATGTTGAGTGATGTCAGTAGTGTTAGTCAGAGGCAGGATGTGAACAGCCCACAATGGCTTTGAAGTGTTCCAAGATGTGATATATCGTCCTATCAGATTGAACTTCCCATTTAACACACAAACACACACTAGGGATGAGACAAATGGAGAGAATATTTTTTTTTTTAAACAGATTTAAAAAAAAATAATAATCCATTGAAACAATAGGAAGAAATCATACAATTCCATGTTAATTCACAAAACAGCTGCGTTGCTGCCAGCAACAGTTTGGGTCTCACGGTGTGTCCTTTTCAGATGGTTAAGTACTAAACCTGTACTACCATTACTGTACCTCAATATCACTTACCTTTTGAAGAACTTCTGCTGAGGGCATCCCAAGTGTCCAAGGAAGACATCCAATGGTTCTTTTGTTAGAAAAAGTCATTTATTATATCCATAAATCTCAGTTTGGTTGGCGCGTTATGTTCAGAAAATCCACCGTTGAGTCGCCCGTTGTACAGTGAAGAGAAAGCGTTCAAATATACCTATCAACTTTGCCCAAACAAATCAAACATAATTTATAATGCATACTTGGGTATCCTTTTATGAATATTAGCGATAATATTTCACTCGGATGATATCCTAAATGATATAAAAGGAAAATAAAGTGGAGCGCGATCACAATCTTGTGCCCGGGAAACGTTATTGACATCTGTGGTCCCTTGACTATTTCCTCTTCCTTTCAGTTCTGTTCAGTGCTAAAGCCTCCAAACACTGTCTAAAAACTGTTTACATCTAGTGGAAGCCATAGGTACTGCAACCTAGGAGCTATTATACATGGATTTCAATAGGAAGTCTATGGAAAAGAGGAAATGTTACCAAAAAAAAGATTCTGGACAGAAGATCCTCGGGTTTTCGCCTGCTATATCAGTTCTGTTATACTCACATACATTATTTTAACAGTTTTAGAAACTTCAGAGTTCAGTTTCCTATACAATAGTACTCATTATGTGCATATCCTAGTTTCTGGGCCTGAGTGGCAGGCATTTTACTTTGGGCATGCCAGACTCTCCAAAACCGTCACCTCTGCTGCCGCTCACTAAGAAGTTAGTCACCTCAACTTGCTCTATTTCCACATTATTTATTACAAGGTTTAATTGAGGTTTAGGGGTTAGTGAATAATTTGTCCCAAATACAATGCTTTAAGTTTTTGAAATATTTAGGACTGACTCATTCCTTGCCACCCATTCTGAAACTAACTGAAGCATTGGATCCCGGCCCTAGATGTTCAGCAGACACTTTTATCCAAAGTGACTTACAGTGAACCTTTATATTCAGTGTGCAGTGTGTGTGAGTGCATGGTGTGTGTGTGCGTGCGTGAGCATAATGTGTGACAATGAATGACCTGATTGAATGTCCCACTGACAGTGGAACATGATAATGAGTCGTACCTTACAGTTCTTGGAGAGGTAATTTGCTTAAGGAGACATTACATGTTAAAACAGCCCTTTGAAATTGACTGCTTATTACTTTCGCTGTCTCTAGAATAGCACATGAAACAACATGAACCAAATAATACTAGAGTACAGATACCAATGGTATAATGGCATTTCTCTTAGATTTCTGCATTAAAAGCTATTGAATGTCATTCAATCTTGTTTTTTTTTAAGTCCTAAGTGAAAATGTAATATAATGTATAAAGAAAGTACTGGCTATGTGATTCTGAATCTGAACCTCTACCCCACAGAGACAGTAGCTGACATGTACAGTGCTGAGTCATCCGCATACATAGACACACTGGCTTTACTCAAAGCCAGTGGCATGTCATTACTAAAGATTGAAAAAAGGGGCCTAGACAGCTGCCCTGGGGAATTCCTGATTCTACCTGGATTACGTTGGAGACGCTTCCATTAAAGAACACTCTCTGTGTAGTAACTCTTTATCCACAATATATCAGGGGATGTAAAGCCATAACACATACATTTTTCCAGCAGCAGACCATGCTTGATAATGTCAAAAGCCGCACTAAAGTCTAACAAAACTCCCACAATCTTTTTCTCATCAATTTCTCTCAGTCATTTGTGGAAATGCCGTGTTTGTTGAATGTCCTTCCCTATAAGCGTGCTGAAAGTTTGTTGTCAATTTGAGAACTATAAAATAGCATTGTATCTGGTCAAACACAATTTTTTTCAGAAGTTTACTAAGGGTTGGTAACAGGCTGATTACCGGCCGACCAAAGGGGGCTTTACTATTCTTGGGTAGCGGAATTACTTTTGCTTCCCTCTTGGCCTGAGGGAACACACTTTCTAATAGGCTTAGATTGAAGATCTGGCAAATGGGAGTGGCAATATCGTGCACTATTATCCTCAGTAATTTTCCATCCATGTTATTAGACCCCAGTGGCTTATTTTTTTTATATATTTTTTATTTATTTAACCAAGTAGGCGAGTTGAGAACAAGTTCTCATTTACAACTGCGACCTGGACAAGATAAAAAACAACAACACAGAGTTACACATGGGATAAACAAATGTACAGTCAATAACACAATAGAAGAATCTATATACAGTGTGTGCAAATGGAGTAAGGAAATAAATAGTAATTAGTGATAGATGTGCAGATGATGATGTGCAAGTAGAAATACTGGTGTGCAAAAGAGCAAAAAAGTAAAGAAAAACAATATTGGGATGAAGTAGGTAGTAGGTTGGGCTATTTACAGATGGGCTGTGTACAGCTGCAGCGATCGGTAAGCTGCTCAGATAGCTGATGCTTAAAGTTTGTGAGGGAGATATAAGTCTCGACCTTCAGCGATCTTTGCATTTCGTTCCAGTCATTGGCATTGTTATCATTGTTGATAGACAACAACATAAAATTTACCTCTTATACACTCACTTTACGGAATTCAAAATTATAATGCTTGTCTTTTATAATTTGATCAGATATACTTGAATGTGTTGTGACAGCGTTTGTTGCTGGCATGTCATGCCTACATTTGCTAATCTTGCCAATGAAAAAGTATTAATGTAATTTCATTTAAGGTGCTCAAAAGCTTTTTACTATCATTCTTTATATAATTGATCTTTGTTTCATAGTATAGTTTCTTATTATTTTATTGAGTTTAGTCATGATTTCTCAATTTGCAACGAATAGGCTAGGATATTCTACACACAATAGACCGAAGACTGAACACTCGCATCAGTACCGAACAGAAAGAGCAGGCCAGCCAAGGTAGTTAGAGGGAGGGGGCAGAGAAAGATCTGTGCGCATGTGTCTATGTATTCTGTACCTCGCAATGTCTTATCTTGCATGCTTCGCAAAGGTATTTTGTGGGAGAAAAACCAAAAAAACATTGTTTCTTAACATTAACGATCACAATTTTGTGTAAACGTTTAAACGTTCACACACTCACACGCGCACACCACCTCAACACACACACGACAGACAGAACGATAGACAGACAGAAAGGTAGACAGAAAGGCAGACAGACTGACATTTTAGACTGCAGAAACGTGGTCTTGATTTGGGTGGCAGGGGGCCAAGGCTTTGCTGGAAATGGTCTGCCTCATTAGAGAATTCACCCGCAAGGGGCTGGAAAATCAGCCCTGCCTTACCAGTATCCCCTAATAAAGACAATGAGATCAGCACAGAGGCAGGCAAGCAGGTGGGTCCTGGTGGAGAGTGTGTGGGTGTGTGTGTGTGTGTGTGCATGTGTGTGTGTACACTGTAAAAAAATATCTAGTTATTTCAACTAATTATTATTAAAGGTCCAATGCAGCCATTTTATATCGATATCAAACCATTTCTAGGTAACAATTAAGTATTTTACTCTGGTTGTTTTCAACAAAAATAGCTTCTTAGCAAAGAGTAATTTCTCAAGCAAGAATTTTCATGGGCCTGTCTGGGAGTGGTCTGAGTAGGGAGGAAAACCTGAAAATGTGCTGTAATTGGAGATGTTTGGAACTCTCTTTTTTTTTTTACCACATTGTGATGTCACCATGGAAGGCCAAAACTCCATCCTACCAAAACAGGCTGAAATTTCAGGCGGTCTTTTCAAACAGCTCTTACACTAAAAGGGCATTATCATCATGTTCACAATTTCACAGTATTATTCCAACCTCATAGTGTGGAAATGTGTATAAAACACAGTAAAATCTAGTTTTTTACTGCACTGGGCCTTTAAGTAACTAGTTCCACAGCCTTCTTTTTGTTTACTCAACTTTTCTGTCCATGTGTTACCTGAACTAAAACAATTGTGAACTCACAATCTCTTGGTTCACAGCATTCCAATCTTCCTGCTGCGCCACCATGTCTTTGTCAATGACAGATTTCAACTGTATTTCTAGATTTTGCACTTCAAAGTAAATCTCAGCTATGTTAAAAGTTTTTTTTTTTTTTTTATGCTGAAATAAGTCAATCAAATCAATAATGAGAGAATAGTCAGATTAACTGATAATTGATACAGACTAAGCAGGAAAGTCGGATTGCCATGAACCAAGAGGTTGTGAGTTCTTATCCCAGGTGAAGACATGTTGAGTAATAACTACTGTATAAATTAACATGCATAGTGTAATCATGTATGTCAACGTGTGTCAAATATGTAAATTGAAAGCATTGTATGTTAAATTTACTGTGTGTGTGTAACTAATTGCACAGCCTTTTTTAGTTAAGATGCCCAAATAATAATTCATAGTTGAATGAACATATGAGACAAGTTGAGCAAACACATCATTTTAAATTGACCAATATTTTTGAGCTAAGTTGAAGCTAAGTTTGGGCCAACAGTTTTTTTCTTTAGTTCAGGTAAAAGAGTTCAGTAATCAAAAAAGGACAGAGAAGTCATACTGAGATTAAGGTCTCTTTTACAGATGTGCCCGACATACAGTGTCCTCATAAAGTATTTGCACGCCCCACTTTATTTTCCTTTCTTATCGTTCAGGCTATAATCCGGTTGAAATATTATAGTAAATATACATAAAAGAATACCTAAGGATACATAAAAAATTATGTTTGATTTGTTTGGAGAAATATGATAGGTATAATTTCAACGCTTTCTCTTCACTGTACAACGGGTGACTCGACGGTGGATTTTATGAACATAACGCGCCAACCAGATGGAGATTTATGGATATAATAAATGACTTTTTCTAACAAAAGAACCATTGGATGTCTTCGTTGGACACTTGGGAAGCCCTCAGCAGAATTTCTTTGAAAAGTAAGCAATTTATTTTAGCTCTTATATGGGTTTTGTGTGACCCGCGCTGGTTATGAATTTATGCTAATGCTTAAATATGAGAGGTGCTATCCTCAAACAATCAAATGTTGTGCTTTCGCCTTAAAGCCTTTTTGAAATCTGACAACGCTGTGATATTGCCAAAAATCAGCTTTTGATGACTATGCAACACTTGTATATTTATGAATGTTTAATAATTCCACTTTTGGATTTTGAATTTGGCGCCTTGCATTTCACCGGGTAGCGCCCCACCACTCCGTAAGTAGTTAAACAATTCGTCCACTGCAGAAGCCTCGATCTGGCTCTGATGCCAAGGTGCCAGAACCGGCTGATACCCCAGTACGCACTGTAAGGGAGAGAGGTTAGTGGAGGAGTGGCGGAGTGAGTTTTGGGCCATCAGTACTTCCCACTAAGACAGCGCACTGTCCAACCGATGCCAGAATGACCAGAGGAGGCTGACGTGTGGGCCCAATAGATCAACCGGTCGCGGACAGCAGACGGAACATACAGACGCCCAGCTGGACACTGAGAGGGAGTGGGCTCTGTACGTAACGCCCGCTCGATGTCTGCATCCAGCTCCCACACTACCGGTGCCACCAGGCAAGAGGCCGGGAGTATGGGAGTGTGATCCATGGACCGCTCCTCTGTGTCACACATCCGGGACAGTGCGTCTGCCTTAGCGTTCTGGGAACCTGGTCGGTAGGACAGGGCGAAAACAAAACGGGTAAAGAACATGGCCCACCTTCCCTGGCGAGGGTTCAGTCTCCTAGCCGCCCAGATGTACTCCAGATTGTGGTGGTCAGTCCAGATGAGAAAAGGGTGTTTCGCCCCCTCAAGCCAATGTCTCCACGCCTTCAGCGCCTTGATGACAGCCAACAGCTCTCGGTCCCCCACATCCTAGTTTCGCTCCGTCGGGCTGAGCTTCTTTGAAAAGATGGCACAAGGGCGGAGCTTTGGTGGCGTACCCGAGCGCTGAGAGAGCACGGCTCCTATCCCAGCCTCGGATGCGTCCACCTCCACTATGAACGCCAAAGAGGGATCCGGATGAGCCAGCACGGGAGCCGAGGTAAACAGAGCCTTCAGGTGACCAAAAGCCCTGTTCGCCTCAGTCGACCACTGCAGTCGCACCGGTCCCCATAAGCCTCCACGGTTCACAGAAAACACATTTCACAGCGAAAACAAATCAATTACCTTTTAAAGAACTTCTGCTGAAAAAACAGCGTTGACTCCTCCATTGAAACGTGAAGAGAACTCGTTCAACTTATACCTATAAACTTGTCCAAGAACAATCAAACATCATTGTAAATGTATCCTTAGGAACACTTTTATGTAGAAATAGCATAATATTTCAACCGGAATATAAACTGGGCGATAAGAAAGGAAAAAACAAAAGAACGTGCCTGCCGGGAGCGCGCATTTACTTGTAAAGGACATCTGAGGGGGCACTTCCTTATTCCTCTTCTTCTCTGCTCTAAAAGCATCTAAAATTAATCAGAACACTTTCTCGAGACTGTTGACATCCAGAGGAAGCGATAGGTACTGCATTCATATGCCCTTATAAGGGCATTTTCATAAGGGAGGGGTTCCAAATGAGGCAATGTGTCAAAACCACTTTTTCCAGGACAGAAATTCCTCGGGGTTTCGCCTGCCATATCCGTTCTGTTATAATCACAGACAAAATGTTAACACCTTTAGAAAATTCAGAGTGTTTCCTATCCAATGGTACTACATATGTGCATATCCTATTTTCTGGGCCTGAATGGGAGGCATTTTACTTTGGGCACGCCAGGGTCTCCAAAACGGTCACCTCGTGCGCTGCTCCCTAAGAAGTTAAGAAATATCAGAATGATCAATGTCAGAGTCTGGAAAATAAATATATATGTAGCCTATATGATGGTGTGTATAGACATTATGGACAGTGTATAAATAGAAAAGGTGTGTACAGCAGTATCTAACTGCACTATCCAATTTACAGTATCTATTACAGTGAAATAATACCAGTCTATTGTTTGAGGAGAGTGCACAATTTTGAACATGAAAAGTTATTAATAAACAAATTAGGAATATTTGGGCAGTCTTGATACACCATTTTGAACAGACATGCAATGGTTCATTGGATCAGTCTAAAACGTTGCACATACACAAAATGTATATTGCACCTGGGCTGGAATAATACATTATGGCCTTTCTCTTGCATTTCCAAGATGATGGTACAAAAAACAAAAAAAAGAATGGTTGGTTTTTTCTTTGTACTATATTTTACCAGATGTATTGTGCTACATTCTCCTACATTCCATTCACATTTCCACAAACTTCAAAGTATTTCCTTTCAAATGGTACCAAGAATATGCATATCTTTGCTCCAGGGCCTGAGCTACAGGCAGTTAGATTTGAGTATGTCGTTTCAAATTTAAAAAAAGGGGCAGATCCTTTAAGAGGGAGTCGCAGGTTAGTAGCTTGCACAGCCACAAAGTCATAAAATCTGATTTTAAACCTAACCCTAACTTTAAGCAAACTGCTAACACTAATGCCTAAACATAACCTTAAATAACCCTAACCTTAACCACACTGCTAACCCTAATGCCTAACCCTCTAACCTTAAAATAAGACCAAAAAGCAAATTTTTGTTTTCATAAACATTTTAATATAGCTAATTTTGAAATAGCTCAGTTCTGCCAAGACACATCCCAATAAACGTCAACCTGCTTAAGAGGCATTAGAAGAAGACAAAAATGAATCCTATTGCAGGATAAATCAATGTCAGAGATTAGATAGCTGGCCATAAATGGATGTTGCATTTTACTTTATGGGTTGGTTATGTACGCTTCTTCTAACTCACAGTTTTCTACTACAGATAATAATACCATTAGGCTATATCTTTACATAAAAAACAACAACAGAGTCTGTCAGATTTTCAGTCATTCCAATTTTAATACACCTTGATCTACAAAAATAGGACTTGGAAGGAAATATGGAAATATAGATTAGTCAAATTGTTTTACCTGAGCATAAGCCTAAACCTAATGACTAATTAGCCTACTCTGTTGTTAATGATTTTGTTGTCATGGAGGACTGATTGGGGTCATTGCTTCGAGTTGAAAAATAAATGCTGCTCTCGGGAATGGCATGCTTTGAGCACTACCGAAAAGCGCTATTTGCATGTGAAAAATGCATTTGCTATAGGTCTATTGTTTTGTTTTTGTTGGTGACACCTTCACATCTCAATAATTTGCAGCTGTTTGTCTATCAAAAGTGCATGAGTTTGAATATGTGTCTGTTAGGCCTATGGCCTTTTTTTGAATCAGCACAAATTAGATTAGAGTTTGTCCAATAGAAACTCTCATTTTGCTCAGTTTGCTCAGTTTACTTCTGTTTGGTTCTTATACGGTAAACGGTTTCCGTAATGAATACACCCATTGTTGCAAAAGCAATGCTTGATAGACAGCTTAAGCTTCTTCAATTCAACCATTATTGGGTTTAATACACATATACATTTGTGAACAGCCATCCACAACAACTACAATCCGTAAGGCGCAAATAGCTAAATGAGAGAGCAGCAGTGTGATTCACATCAATGTGCTATGTATCCTTATAGGCCTATGTGATATCTGTATTGCCCGTAGGCTACCGTAGGCTACTGCTGTAGTCATTACTTCTAAGAGCTTATTCAAGTTGGATAATCTTTGGATGCCAACAACAGTCACACCATTTGAAGTATCCTACAAAAGCCTATTCCTGCTCTTATCCTGCGATCCATCAAACTCATTTAGTGTGTCGTCATAGTGTTCTCTGACTTGTGGTCAGACTCGCACAGGTAGAAAAACTGAAACTTTGATGCATTTTTTCAATGCTGATATCACGTGCTCCCTCTCCGGCCTCTAGGTCACCAGGCTGCTCGTTATGGTGCACACCTGTCACCATCGTTACGCACGTTATGACACTCACCTGGACACTCACTCACCTCATCTCCTTGATTACCTGCCCTATATATGTCACTCCCTTTAGTTCCTTCCCCAGGTGTCATTGTTTCTTTTTCAGTTGCCTGTCTGTGAGTTGTTCGTGTTTCTTGTTTTGTATTATGCTTTCATTTATTTATTAAAACACTCACACCGTGTACTTGCTTCCTGACTCTCAGCGCACATCGTTACAGCTGATTTGAATGTCATTAAGAAAACAGAAAGGTGTCAAATAATTATTTGGCCAACATCCTTTTTGAATTTAAAAGTAATCCTTGAAGTAATCATCTAGTTTTTCAAAAGTTGTAATCTGACTACATTATTTTGGCTGGTAATGTAATGGATTGCATTTACAGTTTTTTTTGTAATCCGTTACTCATCAACCATGCATATAGTGTAAACAAGTAAACATATATACCAGTGTACGTTTTCCACTGTTATAGGCATTTGGGTTTTGCTCAATATCATTTTCAATTTTGTTTTTGATTTGGATTATAGAGGTTAGTTCTGTTTGGGTATGGCTTGCCCTGATTGGAGTCATCCTTGTTGGTCAGGATGTGTTGCACCTGTAGCCTTGTTAGTCAGTCATTAGGACCCATATTTCTTGTTGCTTGCAACTTTCAGTGGACATAGGTGTCTTTGAGAACCCCTTCGAAACCCCTACCTGTTTTGTTTTGGTTGTTGTTAGTGACTCTTTGTTAGTTCCCCCTTCTGTTTGAGAGACTGTTTTTTGGTTTCTTGTTGGGGAGCGTAACATTCACACAGCCTCATTTATCTGGCAACACTTTACTGTAAGTGTCCTTTGTATGCATTCATAAAGACCTTATAGCAGCTATATAATGTGCCATTGCTTATAATTAATAACTTTCAATAACTGTTACCGAAGGCTTATGATGAATGTTATGTGCATTGTAGGTGTTATAAAGGTTCTGTGAATGTGTAAGGACACCTACAGTAAAGTGTAACCTTGTTGGTAACAGATGACTAATAAATACAACGGATAGTTTGCATCTATGGATTGTATACATTACTATTAAAACATTCTACAGGATTATTCATGCACCTACTGTTGTGGATTTACTTCTTAAAACGTTGTAATAGTTCTGTTTTAAAATAGGGCCTTTCATGTAGCCACCACGTTCAGAGAGTCCTGTCTATTGACAGCAGCAGGCTAGCAGTTGACAGCGGTATGTCCTAGATAGTTAAGTTGAGATAAACAGTGTTATGAAATGCCTCCGGACAGACAGAACAGTGTGTCTTAGAGGCCTGGGATTTGTTAAGTATAGGGTGCATGGAGGGACACACTGAACCACCAGCATTGGCCTTAAGAGGCCTGGGACAGATGATTGCCCATATGATGTTTTTTCCACCATCACAAAAGGAGATTTAGGAGAGATATGGGGGAGCCAAGAGAGCTGTGTTCCTGTGGGAGGGATAGAAACCAGGAGGGAGAAAGAGACAAACGCCAGGCGAGAGAGAGAGAGAGAGAGAGGATGAAGAAAGAGAGGGAGAGAGAAAGAAAGATGGGGGTGGAAATAGTCAGGAGAAAGTGAGAAGGGCCAGAAGAGAGAAAATGAGAGATAAGCACAATAAGAGATGACAAGAGCCATAGAGAGAGAAACACTTTACGTGAGAAAGTAATAAATGCCAGTAGAGAGAGAAGAGACCAAACGTTCCCCATCATTTCCTCTCGGTCTATGACATCATAGTTACGGCAGATTAATCATTTTTTGAGTTGACAGCTTCCATGAGCAAGAGGATTTTACTATGTTCACATACTTCATCCTATCTAATCTAGTAAATATCAGTGCATGCATATGTCTGTTTTGTCATCATATCTCTACCATACATCATAATCTATGTATCTATGTTACCTTTGAATGAAAGATTGAAACAAGTCCTGCTGAGATTGAGGCTGTTAATATGGACACTGTAGTACATCTAGACTAGCTAGTTCCAATACTTACTTACTTAGTCCTCTTCATCCTTTATGGGACATAAGGCGGCAATAATTTTCTGCAACAGGAATCGGTCTTTTGCCACAGCTTGTGTAGTAGTTCCAATGGGCTATATGTATAGCTGTATAATCATGACACATGTTGATCATATATAGAACGTGGATCTTTTGACTAGTGTTTCCTTTCCTCCCTCAATCCCCCAAAGGTCAATAGTGTGTGTCTCTTGGCAGGGTTAAGTGATATGCATACCAAAGGGAAGACCATCACATGACTAACACAGATGTTGGATCAATAATCAGATATTTGTC
This sequence comes from Hucho hucho, assembly GCA_003317085.1. Classification (NCBI taxonomy): domain Eukaryota; kingdom Metazoa; phylum Chordata; class Actinopteri; order Salmoniformes; family Salmonidae; genus Hucho; species Hucho hucho. The sequence continues at coordinate 634,523 of QNTS01000295.1, forward strand.
TCTCTTCTCCTCTTTAGTCCCCCAAAGTACACAGCTACCCCACGATGGACACCGTCCCCCTCCTGCTGAGCAAAGTCAAACCTGAACCTCCTGAGGACCTGCTCTCCCATGACCCCCACTTCCAGACACAGACCGAGCCTGTCGACCTGTCAATCAACAAGCCCCGCCCCTCACCCCCATCCTTCACCTCCACAGCTTCTCCTGTCACTTCCGCTTTCTCGCTGCCCTCCATTTCTTCTTCATCATTGTCATTCTCCTCTCTGTCTGTCATCACCTCCGCCTCGTCCGTGCTCACGCCTGGGCCCCTGGTAGCCCCTGGAGCTGCTGTCCAGGGTCATCATCATCATCATCAACAACAGTTTTTGCACATCATGCACCCCGTGCCGCCACCGCCCTCAAGCCCCCTGAACCTTGGAGGGGTACAGGGCGGAGGAGGAGTAGGGGGTAAGATGGGGGGCCACCAAGTGCATCGTATCCCTGTGGTGGTGCAGTCGCTACCCCTCATGCACACCACGTCCGTGCGCTCCCCCTCCAGCCTCCACAACAATGCCATCATGCTACCTCTGCTGGACGACCACAACAGCCACCATGGCAAAGGTGAGACAAAGAGCGTGCTCTCTCTCTAATCTGTTGCTCTCTTTATCTATATCTCTTTCTTTTTCTCTCTCTCTCTCTCTCTCTCTCTCTCTCTCTCTCTCTCTCTCTCTCTCTCTCTCTCTCTCTCTCTCTCTCTCTCTCTCTCTCTCTCTCTCTCGTCATCTTGAAGAGTCGGGTGAGACAAAGCAGAAGACTATCTTCTCTCATTTCCTAATTTTCTTCGGTTTTCTCCTCCCTCATTCTTCTCTTTCACTCTTTACTGGAATGTACAGTGTATGGCAAAAGTGGGACAAGTACCTTGCCATGTACTGTAGTTACTGTAACACAACAGTGTCATTACTGTTTAGTTGCATGTATTGTCTTGTACCCAAACTCAACAGCCTGACATTCACATCATACTAACATCATACTAAACATCTTCCTGCCTTATCATCCCAATGCCATAATTGGAGTTACTTGGGATAAAGTTAGTCACCCCTAAATAGTCCTGCCTTCTCCTCCCTTCTGTCTCAACAGACAATGTCTACAATACAGTGTGAGAACACTTCAGCTCAGACATAAAAAGAGACAGGAGACAGAGAAAGACACAACACCATCCGGTGTAATGACAGGCCTGTGTATGCTCTATGCTAAAGATGGTCCCCAGGAGATAACGCACTCCTTCTGAGAAGAGATGAGATTTAGAGGATGAAAAGCTTTCCGTCTGTAAGTGTGAGAATTTTTCTCCTCGGACTTCCTATTGCCTCCAGTCCAGGTAACGAGGACCAGGCAGGCTGCCATATTTGTCTCCCCTAATCTAAAACACTCATCTGGGTCTGGGTTATACTTAGATTTGAGAGAGAGAGAGAGAGAGAGAGAGAGAGAGAGAGAGAGAGAGAGAGAGAGACAGACGTGTGTGTGCTTATAATATTACAAATAATCAATCATAATAATTGTGCTTGTGCATTTGCTCTGTATGTGCATGTTTACATGCATGCTTGTATGTGTGTGTGCGCTCTGACTGATCCTTCTGTTTTGGAGCAGGCAGGCTTGCTACAGGGTGTGGTTTTATAGTCAGCGTGTGTAAACCACTAGTGACTTTGGGTGTTTCTGTCAAGGCTGTGCACTGGGGAGCAGTTTGTTGTAAAAGAACATTGTTTATCTGAGGTTGCTGTCCGTCACTCCCTGGCAGATTGACACACACACACCCACTCATTGGGTAGGCGGGAGGGTCCACTGAGACGGGCGCTTTAAACGCTGGGTGTCTGCATTCTAGGACAAAAGAGAGGAAAAACAAGGCTTGCGTAATAGGGTGGAGACCGATATTGAAGATGGGTGGCAGTGTACATTGAGAGCATAGACACACACACACACAGCAACACCACCAGCTCCACCCAGTGTGTGAGTGGAGAGCAGAAGAATCGGGGTCAGCCCTGGGGTGGGGCAGACACAGTCACTGTGGTGATACAGCCAGAACATGAGGCACACAGAGCATTGCATTGTACAGTACTGTACAGTTACTCTGTGTGTGTGTGTGTGTGTGTGTGTGTGTGTGTGTGTGTGTGTGTGTGTGTGTGTGTGTGTGTGTGTGTGTGTGTGTCTCTCTAAAGGGTGATATAGCGTAAGACGTTACAGAAAGAAAATTGCAATGAACTGTAGAGTCATTGGGTTTGGCAGTACTGCAATGATATCCAAACAAACTGTTTCTCTGGTTGGAAAAGCACTGCACCATCCTTTCACTTAACTGGAATGTACACTAATATGCTTTTTTGTATGATTACATGACCTTTCCCCTCATATGACACATTATTGTTCTTTTATGGAGAGTCACTCCTTTCATATTGTGCTGACAGACAGACAGATTTGAAACAGTGGGAGAGAGATGAGGAGGAGACACAGAGAGAAGGGAATACTCGGGATTGAACCCCAGTCTCCTGCAGTGTGTCCCATACATGCATGGAGCCAGGAGTGTTAACACTGGACCACAGCTCCACACTGTGCTTCTTTGTAGGATGTGCCATTTGTTCCTGATGTATTGATCACTGGCAATCATACTGTGTTGCAGACAAGTAAGAATCCCTGTCACTATATTAGTCTCATAATGTCTCCTTGGGAATTGCTGTTGCTGTATGCATCATCTGTACTGGACTGTAATGAAGTGTAGGATCAATAGAATTATGAAAGAACAGCTCTCTTCTCTCTCTTTTCGCTCTCTCTCTCACACGGACACAGCCCTACCGCCCACCCACCCCCCATACACACTCAGGTTGGCCATCCTCTTTCAGAGAGAGGGGCATGTGCCCTTCCTCTCTCATATCTGTCTCCGGGAGCAGGTTTCCATGGAAACTAGGCTTGACTGGAAACAACAGGCAAGAAAGAGAGAGAAAGAAAGAAACGCGCAAAGGCTCTTCTCACCTCTCTACCATGTACTCCTCTTTTGTGTCCCCTTCCCTTGCTCCAAATACACGTTTTCCAACTAACGTCTCTACTAATCAGCCTGTGTAATTAGGGGTTTTGCTGAGAATGTAGATGCTCAGTATTGGTGGAAAGGAAGACCCTATAAAGGAAAGCCAGTGACAGAGTGATAGTTTTAGTATTGGCTGTCTTTTCTTTTCGGTCCCGGCAATAAGACCGCAGAAACCTGCCGACATCCTAGTTTACTCTCTCCACCTGCCTATTGCTCTCGGGGTGAAATCCCGAAGTAAGGCTGATCGAGACACCCAGACGTTCCATGAACGCCTTCCAAACCCTAGACGTGAACTGGGGACCTCGATCAGACACTATATCCTCAGGCACCCCGTAGTGCCGGAAGAAGTGCGTAAACAAGGCCTCCGCAGTCTGTAGGGCCATAGGGAGACCGGGCAGAGAGAGGAGACGACAGGACTTAGAGAACCGATCCACAACGACCAGAATAGCGGTGTTGCCCTGTGAGGGAGGGAGATCGGTAAGAAAATCCACCGACAGGTGCGACCAAGGCCGTTGTGGAACAGGTAATGGGTGTAATTTCCCTCTGGGCAGGTGCCTAGGAGCCTTGCACTGGGCGCACACCGAGCAGGAGGAAACATAAACCCTCACGTCCTTAGCCAAGGTAGGCCACCAGTACCTCCCGCTCAAACAGCGCACTGTCTGACCGATCCCAGGATGACCAGAGGAGGGTGACGTGTGGGCCCAATAGATCAACCGGTCATGGACAGCAGACGGGACATACAGACGCCCAGCGGGACACTGGATGGGAGCGGGCTCTGCACGTAACGCCTGCTCAATGTTCGCGTCCAGCTCCCACACTACCGGCGCCACCAGGCAGGAGGCTGGGAGTATAGGAGTGGAATCCATGGGCCGCTCCTCTGTGTCATACAGCCGGGACAATGTGTCTGCCTTCACGTTCTGGGAGCCTGGTCTGTAGGAAAGGGTGAAAACAAAATGGGTGAAAAACATGGCCTGGCGAGGGTTCAGTCTCCTCGCTGCCCGGATGTACTCCAGATTGCGGTGGTCCGTCCAGATGAGAAAAGGGTGTTCAGCCCCCTCAAGCCGTCTCCACGCCTTCAGAGCCTTGACGACAGACAACAACCAACAGCTCCCGGTCCCCCACGTCATAGTTTTGCTCCGCCGGGCTGAGCTTCTTCGAAAAAAAGGCACAGGGGCGTAGCTTCGGAGGCGTACCCGAGCGCTGAGAGAGCACGGCTCCTATCCCAGCCTCGGACGCATCCACCTCCACTATGAACGCCAAAGAGGGATCCGGATGGGCCAGCACGGGAGCCGAGGTAAACAGAGCCCTCAGGTGACCAAAAGCCCTGTCCGCCGCAGTCGACCACTGCAAACTCACCGGGCCCCCCTTCAGCAGTGACGTTTTGGGAGCCGCTACCTGACCAAAACCCCGGATAAACCTCTGGTAGCAAACCCAAGAAACCGCTGCACCTCCTTTACCGTGGTGGGAGTCGGCTAATTACGCACGGCTACAATGCGGTCACTCTCCATCTCCACCCCCGAGGTGGAAATGCGATACCCTAGGAAGGAGACGGACTGCTGGAAGAACAGACACTTCTCAGGCTTGACGTACAGGTCATGCTCCAACAATCGTCCAAGCACCCTGCGCTCCAGGGACACATGCTCGGCTCGTGTAGCGGAGTATATCAGAATGTCATCAATATACACCACTACACCCTGCCCGTGCAGGTCCCTGAAAATCTCGTCTACAAAGGCTTGGAAGACTGATGGAGCATTCATCAACCCGTATGGCATGACGAGGTATTCATAATGCCCTGAGGTGGTACTGAATGTCGTCTTCCACTAGTCTCCCTCCCGGATACGCACCAGGTTGTAAGCGCTCCTGAGATCTAGTTTGGTGAAGAAGTGCGCCTTGTGCATTGACTCAATCGCCGTGGCGATGAGGTAGCGGGTAACTGTACCACACCGTGATCTGATTTTGACCTCTATAGTCAATCCACGGGCGCAGACCTCCATCCTTTTTTTTCACAAAAAATAAACTCGAGGAGGCGGGTGATGTGGAGGACCGAATTTACCCCTGACGCAAGGATTTGGAGACATATGTTTCCATAGCCACCGTCTCCGCTTGTGACAGAGGATACACGTGACTCTTGGGAAGTGCGGCGTCTACCAGGAGATTTATCGCACAATCCCCCTGTCGATGGGGTGGTAATTGAGTCGCCTTCTTCTTACAGAAGGCGAGAGCCAAATCAGCATATTCAGGGGGAATGCGCACGGTGGAGACCTGGTCTGGACTTTCCACCGTGGTAGCACCAATGGAAACCCCTAAACACCTCCCCAAGCAGTCTCGCAACCACCCCGTGATAGCCCTCCGTTGCCAATAAACAGTGGGGTCATGACAAGCTAACCAGGGTAGGCCTAGCACCATGGGAAACGCAGGAGAGTCAATGAGGAAGAGACTAATTCTCTCCTTGTGACCCCCCTGCGTCACCATACCCAGATGAGCGGTGACCTCCCTAATCAACCCTGACCCTAATGGTCGACAATTTAAGGCGTGAACGGGGAAAGGCACATCCACGGAAACAATGGGGATCCCTAAACAATGGGCGAACAATCTATCTATAAAATTCCCAGCTGATCCTGAATCGATGAGCGCCTTATGCTTGGAATGCGGGGAAAATTCCGGAAAAATTACATACAAAAACATATGTGCAACAGAGGACTGGGTGAGAATGGTGCCGGCTCACCTGAGGTGACGCCAGAGCGCCCTGCCTGCTGCCTCGATACCCAGAGGAACCAACCCGGCACCGACCGGCAGTGTGACCTCTGCGGATATCTCCCTGCGCACAGCCCCTCCCAACTCCATGGGTATCGGAGAGGGAGTGCTGGGGGATGGAACCAACAGACCCCGATCTGAACGTCCGCGGGTAGCCAGCAGGTTATCCAGCCGGATGGACAGGTCCACCAACTGGTCAAATGTGAGGGTGGTGTCTCTGCATGCCAACTCCTGACCAATGTCCTTGCGCAGACTGCAGCGATAATGGTCTATCATGGCCCTGTTGTTCCATCCCGCGCCGGCAGCCAGGGTCCGAAACTCCAGGGCGAACTCCTGGGCGCTCCTCGTCTCCTGCCTTAGATGGAAGAGGCGTTCACCCGCCGCTCTACCCTCGGGCGGGTGGTCGCAGACTGCCCGGAAACGGCGGGTGAACTCCTCAAACTGGTCCAACACCGCATCTCCCTCTCTCCACACGGCCCACTCCAGGGCTTTCCCGGTGAGGCACGAGACTAAACCCTGTTACACACCAAAATAACGTGCACTAACATTTACAAATAACAATTCCGGACAAGGACATGGGGGAAACAGAGGGTTAAATACACAACATGTAGTGATGGAATTGAAACCAGGTGTGTGGGAAGACAAGACAAAACAAATGGAAAATGAAAAATAGATTGATGATGGCTAGAAGACCAGCGATGCCGAGCGCCGAACGCCGCTCGAACAAGGAGAGGAACCAACTTCGGCAGAAGTCATGACAGTTGTATATTATTGCATTCATGAAATATAGTGAACACCTCTCTAACTGTTACACATTGAATGCACTGTGTACCAAGAGGTGTTTTTTTTTTTTTATCTATCAACAATGACAAGCCACCGGGGTCTGACAACTTGGATGGAAAATTACTGAGGATAATAGCGAACAATATTGTCACTCCTATTTGCCATATCTTCAATTTAAGCCTAATAAAAAGGGTGTGCCCTCAGGCCTGGAAGGAAGCAAAAGTCATTACGTTACCTAAGAATAGTAAAGCCCACTTTACTGGCTTAAATAGCCTACCAATATGAACCCTTAGTAAACTTTCGTAAAAAATTGTGTTTGACCAGAAACAATGTTATTTTACAGTAAACAAATTGACAACATAAACTTACAGTTGAAGTCGGAAGTTTACATACACATAGGTTGGAGTCATTGAAACTCGTTTTTCAACCACTCCACAAATTTCTTGTTAGGAGTGGACATCAAGTCGGATAGGACATCTACTTTGTGCATGACACAAGTCATTTTTCCAACAATTGTTTACAGACAGATTATTTCACTTATAATTCACTGTATCACAATTCCAGTGTGTCAGAAGTTTACATACACTATGTTGACTGTGCCTTTAAACAGCTTGGAAAATTCCAGAAAATTATGTCATGGCTTTAGAAGCTTCTGATAGGCTAACTGACATCATTTGAGTCAATTGAAGGTATACCTGTGGATGTATTTAAAGGCCTACCTTCAAACTCAGTGCCTCTTTGCTTGACATCATGGGAAAATCTAAAGAAATAAGCCAAGACCTCAGAAAGAAATTGTAGACCTCCACAAGTCTAGTTCATCCTTGGGAGAAATTTCCTAACGCCTGAAGGTACCACGTTCATCTGTACAAACAATAGTACGCAAGTATATACACAATGGACCACGCAGCCATCATACCGCTCAGGAAGGAGACGCGTTCTGTCTCCTAGAGATGAACGTACTTTGGTGCGAAAAGCGCAAATCAATCCCAGAACAACAGCAAAGGCACTTGTGAAGATGCTGGAGGAAATCGGTACAAAAGTATCTATATCCACAGTAAAATGAGTCCTATATTGACATAACCTGAAAGGCTGCTCAGCAAGGAAGAAGCCACTGCTCCAAAACCGCCATAAAAAAGCCAGACTACGGTTTGCAACTGCACAGGGGGACAAAGATCATACTTTTTGGAGAAATGTCCTCTGGTCTGATGAATTGAAAATAGAACTGTTTGGCCATAATGACCATCGTTATGTTTGGAGGAAAAAGGGGGAGGCTTGCATGCCGAAGAACACCATCCCAACCGTGAAGCACGGGGGTAGCAGCATCATGTTGTGGGGGTGCTTTGCTGCAGGAGGGACTGGTGCACTTCACAAAATAGATGGCATCATGAGGAAAGAAAATTTTGTGGATATATTGAAGCAACATCTCAAGACATCAGTCAGGAAGTTAAAGCTTGGTCGCAAATGGGTCTTCCAAATGGACAATGACCCCAAGCATACTTCCAAAGTTGTGGCAAAATGGCTTAAGGACGACAAAGTCAAGGTATTGGAGTGACCATCACAAGGCCCTGACCTCAATCCTACAGAAAATGTGTGGGCAGAGCTGAAAAAGATTGTGCGAGCATAGCGGCCTACAAACCTGACTCACCCAACCTATTGTGGGAAGCTTGTGGAAGGCTACCCGAAATGTTTGACCCAAGTTAAACAATTTAAAGGCAATGCTACCAAATGCTAATTGAGTGTATGTAAACTTCTGACCTACTGGGAATGTGATGAAAGAAATAAAAGCTGAAATAAATCATTCTCTCTACTATTATTCTGATATTTCACATTATTAAAATTAAGGGGTGATCCTAATTGACATTAGACAGGGACTTTTTATTAGGATTGAATGTCAGGAATTGTGAAAACTGAGTTAAAATATATTTGGCTAAGGTGTATGTAAACATCCAACTTCAACTGTATAGGAAGGACATTCAACAAACACAGCACTTACACAATTTAATGGAAGCTTTGAGTAAAGCCAGTGTGTCTATGTATGTGGATGACTCAACACTATACACGTCAGCTACTACAGCGACTGAAATGACTGCAACACTTAACAAAGAGCTACAGTTAGTTTCAGAACTGGTGGCAAGGAATAAGTTAGTGCTAAATATTTCAAAAACTAAAAGCATTGTATTTGGGACAAATAATTCACTATAATCCTAAACCAGTGGTGGAAAAAGTACCCAATTGTCATACTTGAGTAAAAGTAAAGATGACTTAATATAAAATGACTCAAGTAAAAGTGAAATTCTACTTGTGTAAAAGTATTTGGTTTTAAATATACTTAAGTTTCAAAAGTAAATGTAATTGCTAAAATATACTTAGGTATCAAAACTAAAAGTATAAATCATTTCAAATTCCTTATATTAAGCAAACCATGTCAATCTATTCTGGCTCAAAGTGGAGCAGAGAATGACTTCATCACTACTTGTATTTGTGAGAGGTATTGACATGTTGAATACACCGAGCTGTCTGTTTGAACTACTGGCACACAGACCGGATACTCATGCATACCCACAAGATTCTCAATTAAGTGACTATTGAAAAGCAATTGAACCCCAACGCAAGTGTGTATTGTGTATTTTACCATGTACTGTATGTGTTCCATATATTGAATTGTCACACATTTCGTAGCGACATTCTGTTGGATTGGTGAGAGTTTGTTCATTGCATTGCTCTGCATCTGTCCTGGCAGTACTCTGAGAGCAGGAGAATGCTTAGCTAGAGAATGGCTGAAGGCCCTGGTCATGAATCGCCCATTGGAGAAGTTGTGACATTCTCAAGGGAACATTAGCTACGATAGAGCATTGCTCCCAGGTCAAGGGTCACATTTGGCCTGGTCAATTAGAATAGAATTCACACATGTAGAATTGAGCTTGGTAACTGAGGGAAATGAAGCTGGGGATGATCAGGGATGGGCAACTGCAAGCCTATTGTGGGGAGTGCAGGCTTTTGTTCTCTAAAACAACTAACAGGTCTATAGGTCTATAATGAAGGCCATGTACACACTGTGGTCCCTGTTACACAGTGAGCAGAGCTGTCTTTCTTAACATACAATTTCATACCTCTATACGTGAAAGGCAAAAACCGGAATGTGTTGTACAGAATTTATTGTAAAATAATATTTCACAACCTTTCATAATATCTTTTTTTTATAAAAGAAAGATGTCTGAACATTAGTCTGCTGTAGGAGAGATGTGCTTTCGAACAAATTGTCTAAAATCTCACACGGACTGTGGGCATGTAGACACAAACACACTTGACGGGATATCACTATCACAACATCCCCCACCCAATGCTCAGAGACAACATTAACGCCCAAATACACCACCCAGCTTCTTATCTACAATGCGGGGTAGATAGTGACTAATAAATTGTGTGTGTGTGCAGATGTGTATTAGTGCACGTTCGTGTCTGCACATGTTGGGGTGTCTCTGGGGCGGGCCCATCCTCAGTGTAGACCCTGCAGGCACTTCCTGTCAGGAGCTGTCAATCATACCAGACAACTGGCCTGAGGGCAGGACAGCCTGTTTTCCTGGCTACCCATACTCCTTGCTCCTGCCAATTGCTACGCCACGCCCATGGATGTTAGTTTCTTCTTCAAAATGAGTCTGGATCTGAGTACCTCCCCGACGCTCCCCGAATATGAACACATTCAAGGCCTTCTGATTAGTCCAGAAACCAATGGGTTGGGCTAGAGACAGAACATACGTGGGTAAAGCGGTGGTTTGAAAATTCATGATTTGCTTTGGTTAGAGACGATCTAAACACTGATGACTATGTTATGTACAACGACCCTTGTCATGATGGCAGTGTCATACTAAAGAATGTAGAGAACGACAAAGCAGCGGAATAATTTTGTGTGAGTCGTCAGGCTAACAGCCTGTAGCATGGCATGAGCATTGTCACTCCCTGTGGTGCCAATCGCACACTCACACACACAGAGGTTCAGACAGTCTACCGTACAGGATGTACTGGGTGTTTTCAGTATCTATTTTGGTCTGCAGACAGGGTGGAGGGCAAGAGGGCTGTGGCTTTGATTGCTGTTAGATGCAGAGAAGAGAAAATATATAATAGATACATTATTCAAATTCTGGTTTTCTATGAGTGAAGGGAAGGGGCCTTCCTCAAGCTCTTCTTTGAGTGAAATTCAGTGAATGAAATCGAATGTATTGAATACGAGTATGAATGAAAGTATGTCAAAGCATTACAACTAGGAATGAGACAGACATCGGTGTCAGACAGGTCATTTGAATAATACCAAAATAGCAACATAGAGGGAAATTAAAAAAATATTAAAAAAATTCCAATGAACAGTAAGAGCAAATTATTTTACAGAAAAATTAATGTTGGACTGTTATTCAATGCATACTGTATGACATATGATTAAAACAAACTGTATTTTAAGTAGTGGTTGTTGATAGACAAAACTCTTTGGCTTGTAAAGTGTATCAGCTTGTCTGTATATGGTAGAGTATAAAGTAAAATGTAAAATGGGACTTGTGTCTTTGTTTCTGTGTTTGTGTCTAATGGCAGTACAAACATCATACATATATCCTATCTTAATTTGACTAGTTTCTCACAGCAGAAAAATAATCCTGCAGCAACAGCAAATGTGATTTTTGTTGGTGTTGATAAAAACAAATCTTAGTATACAGTGGGGTCTGAAATTATTGGCACCCTTGATAAAGATGAGCAAGGAAGACTGTATAAAATACAAATACTGAACTATATTGGTGTGTGTGGCAAAATAGCTATATTTTCATGTCATCCAGCAAATGTAAATGCCTGGCGTGTGCTAAACGGCATTGGCACTTGGAATGGAACCGGTCCTATCATCAGATTACATGAAAATAGATATCTTTGGCCACGCACACGAGTAGTGGATTTGGCATCAGAATAATTAAGCATCAGCAGAATAGAACACCATACCTACTGTAAAATATGGTGAGGGATCTTTGATGTTATGGGCCTATTTTGCTGGGGCCCTTGTAAGGTCAACGCATGATGAACCTAGTACCAGGATATTTTATCCAAAAACCTGGTTGCCTCTGCCAGGAGGCTGAAACTTGGCCACAAGTGGATCTTCTATCAGGGCAATAACACCAAGCATCAAAATTCACAAAGAAATGGTTAACTGACAACAAAATCAACATTTTGCAATGGCCAGCTCAGTCTCTGATCCCCTTTGAAAACCTGTGGTTTGAACTGAAGAGGCCAGTCAGTAAGCGGTCTAAGATCCCTCCCAATGTATTCTCCAATCTCATAATATTATTTTGGAAAAGGCTCAGTGCCATTATCCTCGAAAGGTGAGGAATTGAAAGATATTGATAACAGGGTGTACAAAACATTAGGAACATCCCCTTTTGCCCTCAGAACAGCCTCAATTCTTCAGGGTATGGACTCTACAAGGTGTCGTAAGCTTTACACAGTGATGCTGGCCCATGTTGACTCCAATGCTTCCCACAGTTGTGTCAAGTTGGCTGGATGTCCTTTGGGTGTTGGACCATTCTTGATACACACAGGAAAATGTTGAGTGTGAAAAAACCCAGCAGCGTTGCAGTTCTTAACCCACTCAATCTGGTGTGCCTGTTCAAAGGTAATTCAATCTTTTATCTTGCCCATTCACCCTCTGAATGGCACACACACAATCCATGTCTCAATTGTCTCAAGGCGTAAAAATCTTTCTTTAACCTGTCTACTCCCCTTCTTCGACACTGATTGAAGGGGATTAAAGGGATCATAGCGTTCACCTGGATTCACCTGGTCAGTGTGTCATGGAAAGAGCAGGTGTTTCTAATGTTTTGTCCACTCAGTACAGTATGTTAGTATAAAATAACTTTTTTTGCATACAATATAGCTCAATATAAGTATTTATTTTGTTTTACACAGTATTTTTTCTGTATCATGGCAATAATTTCGGCCCCTACTGTAAATCAAGTCTGACATTTTAAACCTCGAATACGCTACAATTTCTTCTACCACAGAGTGATTGAATGAAGATAGTATATCTGTATGTCTAACTATATCTGTATGTCTAACTCCTCTTGACGGTATCACATGCTACAGTATAGAATAGAAAATGTGGGACTTACTCTTCTCTGTCTGTTTCCATGGCAGCCCACACAGACCACAACGGCTTGTTGCCACGGCATATCAAGAGTGACAGTGAAGATGATGACCTGCCCAATGTCACACTGGACAGCGTTAACGAGACCGGATCTACTGCTCTGTCTATAGCACGGGCCGTACAGAAGTAAGTACCAGCGTGTGTGTTATGTGTGTGTGTGTGTATTATGTGTCCCTCTGTATAGCCTTTACCTTCCTCCCCATGTGTCTAGTCCATCTGTGTATAATAAGATGAGTCAGGGCTTCCCCATCCATCCTAGTGTAGTCTGATAATCAGAACCAGTGTTTCAGTCTGCTCTCCTTCCCCCTTAAATGTAAAAACTTCAAGACCCAGCACTCGTATTTAACCCAGCCAGGTCACCCGTGATACAAGTCAGTATTCAACGTCCATCCATGTTTGAGGACGTTGGGAGTTGATGTGGATACCGGCCACTAGGGGCAACAGTGAGCGCTGTACCTTCAAGCAGGTTTTGATCAGGGATGGTGGATGGGCATAAGCAACTGCCTCTGGTGCCAAAGGTTGATTGTTCAAATTCAGTGATAGAAAGGTAGAAGCAGCTACTCCTCCTGGGGTCCAGCAAAAGTAAGGCAGTTATACAATTTTAAAAACATTACAATACATTCACAACAGATTTAACAACAAATTAAGTGTGTGCCCTCAAGCCCCTACTGTACAACCACATATCTAGTCCATGTGTACGTGTACAGTGGTTTGTCCTTTAAAAGTTACAGCGTATTTCAGCACAGCTTGCATGGTGCCGCAGAATTCTATGGCATGTTATTTAAGTGTCAACCACTGTTACCATTAATACTAGTTAGTGCTAGTTTGACCACCGGAGGGCATCTTTGAAAAGCATTTGATAGCCTTTAATATCTATAAATATTTTATTTTTTTACCTTTATTTAACTTCTTAGGGAGCGGTGGGGCGCTACCAGGTAGGCAATTTGAGAACAAGTTCTCATTTACAACTGCGACCTGGCCAAGATAAAGCAAAGCAGTTCGACATATACAACAACACAGAGTTACACATGGAGTAAAACAAACATACAGTCAATAATACAGCAGAAAAAAACTAATCTATATACAAAGAGTGCAAATGAGGTAAGATAAGGAAGGTAAGGCAATAAATAGGCCATGGTGGCAAAGTAATTACAATATAGCATTTAAACACTGGAATGGTAGATGTGCGGTAGATGAATGTGCAATGTAGAAAAACTGGGGTGCAAAGGAACAAGATAAATAAATAAATATGGTAGGGGATGAGGTAGTTGGTTGGGATATTTACAGATGGGCTATATACAGGTGCAGGGGTCTGTGAGCTGCTCTGACAGCTGGTGCTTAAAGCTGGTGAGGGAGATAAGTGTCTCCAGTTTCAGAGATTTTTGTAGTTCCTTCCAGTCATTGGCAGCAGAGAACTGGAAGGAAAGTCGGCCAAAGGAGGAATTGGCTTTGGAGGTGACCAGTGAGACATACCTGCTGGAGCGCGTGCTACGGGTTGGTGCTGCTATGGTGACCAGCGAGCTGAGATAAGGTGGGGCTTTACCTAGCAGGGACTTGTAGATGACCTGGAGCCAGTGGGTATGGCGACGAGTGTTTTTGTTTGGGTCAAGAGTGTCTCCCCCTTTGAAGAGGGGGATGACCACAGCTGCTTTCCAGTCTTTGGGAATCTCAGACGACACGAAAGAGAGGTTGAACAGGCTAGTAATAGGGGTTGCAACAATTTCGGCAGATCATTTTAGAAAGAAAGGGTCCAAATTGTCTAGCCCGGCTGATTTGTAGGGGTCCAGATTTTGCAGTTCTTTCAGAACATCAGCTAACTGGATTTGGGAGAAGGAGAAATGGGGGAGGCTCGGGCGAGTTACTGAGGGGGGTGCAGGGCTGTTGACCGGGGTAGGGGTAGCCAGGTGGAAAGCATGGCCAGCCGTAGAAAAATGCTTATTGAAATTCTCAATTATTGTGGGTTTATCGGTGGTGACAGTGTTTCCTATCCTCAGTGCAGTGGGCAGCTGGGAGGAGGTGCTCTTATTCTCCATGGACTTTACTGTGTCCCAGAACTTTTTTGAGTTTGTGTTACAGGAAGCAAATTTCTGCTTGAAAAAGCTAGCCTTGGCTTCCCTAACTGCCAGTGTATATTGGTTCGTGACTTCCCTGAAAAGTTGCATATCCCGGGGGCTGTTCGATGCTAATGCAGAACGCCACAGGATGTTTTTGTGCTGGTCAAGGGCAGTCAGGTCTGGAGAGAACCAAGGGCTATATCTGTTCCTGGTTCTACATTTCTTGAATGGGGCATGATTATTTAAGATGGTGAGGAAGGAACTTTTAAAGAATAACCAGGCATCCTCTACTGACGGGATGAGGTCAATATCCTTCCAGGATACACGGGTCAGGTCAATTAGAAAGGCCTGCTCGCTGAAGTGTTTTAGGGAACGTTTGACAGTAATCATGGGAGGTCGTTTGACCGCAAACCCATTACGGATGCAGGCAATGAGGCAGTGATCGCTGAGATCTTGGTTGAAAACAGCAGGGGTGTATATGGGGGGCAAGTTAGTTAGGATGACATCGATGAGGGTGCCCGTGTTTACGGCTTTGGGGTTGTACCTAGTTCATTGATTCAGGTTCATTGATGATTTGTGTGAGGTTTAGGGCATCAAGCTTAGATTGTAGGATGGCCAGGGTGTTAAAACCTCTTGGGGATTGCTGGGGCACTAGCGCCCCACTCCCGACACTACCCGGTGAAATGTGAGGCGCCAAATTCAAAATCCAAAAGTTGAATTATTAAACATCCACCAATATACAAGTGTTCCATACTCATCAAAAGCTCTGTTTCTTGGCAATATCACAGCGTTGTCAAAAAGGCTTTACGGCGAAAGCACAACATTTGATTGTTTGAGGGTAGCACCTAACATATTTTTGCCATTACCATAATTTCATAAGCCTCCACGGTTCACAGAAAACACATTTCACAGCGAAAACAAATCAATTACCTGTTGAAGAACTTCTGCTGAGGTCTTCCTAAGTGTCCAACGAAGACAATCCATGGTTCTTTTGTTAGAAAAAGTCATGTATTTTATCCATAAATCTCCATTTGGTTCGCGCGTTATAATCAGAAACTACAGCGTCCACTACTCCATTGAAACGTGACGAGAACTCGTTCATCTTATACCTATAAACTTGTCCAAGAACAATCAAACATAGTTTTAAATGTATCCTTAGNTTTACGTATATTTACTATAATAAATCAACCTGAATATAAACTGAGCTCTAAAGAAAAAAAAAACACAGTGCACGCTTGGCGAGAGCGCGCGTCCACTCCTATAGACTTCCAAAGAGACACTTCCTGATTTCCTCTTCTTCTCTGCTCTATTTCATCCAAACAGAATCAAATCACTTTCTCGAGACTGTTGACATCCAGAGGAAGCGATCGGTACTGCATTCATATGCCCTTATAAGGGCATTTTCATGAGGGAGGGGTTCCAAATGAGGCACTCTGTGAAAACCACTTTTTCCAGGACAGAAATTCCTTGGGGTTTCGCCTGCCATATCCGTTCTGTTTTACTCACAGACAAATGGTTAACAGTGCATATCCTATTTTCTGGGCCTGAATGGGAGGCATTTTACTTTGGGCACGCCAGGCTCTCCAAAACGGTCACCTCGTGTGCTCATCCCTAAGAAGTTAAGCATGTCCCAGTTTAGGTCACCTAGCAGCACAAACTCTGAAGATAGATGGGGGGTCAATCAGTTCACATATGGTGTCCAGAGCACAGCTGGGGGCAGAGGGTGGTCTATAGCAAGCGGCAACAGTGAGAGACTTGTTTCTAGAAAGGTGGATTTTTAAAAGTAAAAGTTCAAATTGTTTGGGTACAGACCTGGATAGTAAGACAGAACTCTGCAGGCGATTGCATCACCGCCCCTGTTGGCCCTTCTATCTTGTCTGAAGATGTTGTAGTTAGGGATGGAGATTTCAGCGTTTTTGGTGGTCTTCCTAAGCCAAGATTCAGACACGGCTAGGACATCCGGGTTGGCAGAGTGTGTTAAAGCAGTGAATAAAACAAACTTAGGGAGGAGGCTTCTAATGTTAACATGCATGAAACCAAGGCTTTTTCGGTTGCAGAAGTCAACAAATGATAGCGCCTGGGGAATAGGAGTGGAGCTAGGCACTGCAGGGCCTGGAATAACCTCTATATCACCAGAGGAACAGAGGAGGAGTAGGATAAGGGTACGGCTAAAGGCTATAATGACTGGTCGTCTAGGACGTCCTGAACAGCGAGTAAAAAGAACAGGTTTCAGGGGGCGATAAAATAGATTAAAGGCATAATGTACAGACAAAGGTATGGTAGGACGTGAATACAGTGGATGTAAACCTAGGCATTGAGTGGTGATGAAAGAGATATTGTCTCTATAAAGATTTAAACCAGGTGAAGTCATCGCATGTGTGGGTGGTGGAACTGAAGGTTTGGATAAGTTATATTGAGCAGGGCTAGAGGCTCTACAGTGAAATAAGACAATAAACACTAACCAGAACAGCAATGGACAAGGTATATTGAAATTGAGGAGAGGCATGCTTAGCCGAGTGATCATAAGGGTCCAGTTAGTAGTGACTCTGGTTGGGGACACGGCGATTCAGACAGCTAGCCGGGGATAGCAAGCTAGCAAAGGCTAGCAGGACGGCTAACAAAGACGGAGGAGGTCTGTTTATAGCCTCCTCGTGCGTTTCCGTCGGTAGACCAGTCATGATGGGTTAGTGGGGTTCCGTGTGGTGAAGGGGACCAGGCCAATTGGCAAAATAGGTAATAGTGGCCCAAGAAATTGTCCGATGGACCTGTTTAGCTAGCAGCCGATATGCTCTAGACAGCAAACGTTAGCAGGCCGCAGTTAGCTGATGGGCGTTCAGGTGACGTCGCGATGGAGGGCCGGTTGAATAACCCCCTCGGGCATATAATGTCCAGTTGTGAAGGCCCGGTGGGGCTCCGCACTGGCAGTAAAAACGGGTCCGGATAGGTGTTGTAGCCCAGGAGTGGCTGATGGAATTCTTCAGCTAGCCGGAAGATGGGCTTAGCATAGGCTAGCTTCAGGCTAATTGGTGCTTGCTCCGGGGCCGACATTAGCCAATATTCACTAGGATAGCAGCTAGCTAGCTGCAAGATCCATGTGAAAATATCCAGAGCTTGCGGTAGGAATCCGGGGTTATGGAGAGAAAATAGGTCCGGTATGCTCTGGTTTGAGTCGCGTTATACGAACGGCGAGAGCTATTCCGAGCTAAACGTTAGCTGCTGCTGTCTGCTAGCAATGGTAAGCTAAATACTAACGTTAGCTAGTGAGCTGGCTAGGGAATTCCAGATTCGAGGTGGATAATACTTAAAAAAAAACAGATCCGTACCACATTGGGTGAGGTGGGTTGCAGGAGAGTGTTTTGAAGTTGAGTTTTAGAAAAAGTATATAAAATGATATGCGAAGAAAATATATAAAAATATATATACACTGGACACGACAGGACGACGACAAAAGACGTCTGACTGCTACGCCATCTTGGAAATACATCATAGTGGCTGTACTAGAGAATTTTAAACCTTTTTTTGTAAGAACATAGAATTTGGGACAGATAAAGACATTTTGCTTAATTAATTTGCTTAATATTATGCTGTTTCTATTCCATATGTATCAAAACAAATCAAATTTTATTTGTAACATACACATGGTTAGCATATGTCAATGCGAGTGTAGCAAAATGCTTGTGCTTCTAGTTCCGACCATGCAGTAGTATCTAACAATTTCACAACAACTACCCTATACACACAAGTGTAAAGGAATGAATACGAGTATGTACATATAAATATATGGATGAGCAATGGCTGACCGGCATAGGCAAGATGCAGTAGATGGTATAGAGTACAGTATATACTGTACATATGAGATGAGTAATGTAGGATATGTAAACATTATATAAATGGCATCGTTTAAAACTACTTAGGGAGTGGTGGGGCGCCCCGACACTACCTGGTGAAATGCAGTTGAATTATTAAACTTTCATCAATATACAAGTGTTGCATAGTCATCAAAAGCTCCAATAGTACTAATTATGTGCATATCCTATTTTCTGGGCCTGAGTGGGAGGAATTTTACTTTGGGCACGCCAGACTCTCCAAAACCGTCACCTCGGGAGCTGCTCCCTAAGATGTTAAAGTGGCTAGTGATGCATTTATTACATCCACGTTTTAATTATTAAAGTGGCTAGAGATTTGAGTCGATGGCCGAACGGCATAGGCAAGATTCAGTAGATGGTATAGTGTACAGTGTATACATTTGATATGAGTAATGTCGGATATGTAAACATTATATACTTAATTGTTTAAAGTGGCTAGTGATACATTTGTTACATCCAATTTTCTATTATTTAAAGTGGTTAGAGATTTAAGTCAGTATGTTGGCAGCAGCCACTCAATGTTAGTGATGGCTGTTTAACAGTCTGATGGCCTTGAGATAGAAGCTGTTTTTCAGTCTCTCGGTCCCAGCTTTGATGCACCTGTACTGACCTCGCCTTCTGGATGATAGCGGGGTGAACAGGCAGTGGCTTGGGTGGTTGTTGTCCTTGATGATCTTTTTGGCCTTCCTGTGACATCGGGTGGTGTAGGTGTCCTGGAGGGCAGGTAGTTTACCCCCGGTGATGCGTTGTGNTCGATTGTGCATCTGTAGAAGTTTGTGAGTGTTTTTTTTGACAAGACGAATTTCTTCAGCCTCCTGAGTTTGAAGAGGCATTGTTGCGCCTTCTTCACCACGCTTTCTGTGTGGGTGGACCATTTCAGTTTGTCCATGATGTGTACGCCGAGGAACTTAAAACTTTCCACCTTCTCCACTACTGTCCCGTCGATGTGGATAGGGGGGTGCTCCCTCTGCTGTTTCCTGAAGTCCACGATCATCTCCTTAGTTTTGTTGACGTTGAGTGAGAGGTTATTTTCCTGACACCACACTCCGAGGGCCCTCACCTCCTCCCTGTAGGCCGTCTCGTTGTTGTTGGTGATCAAGTCTACCACTGTAGTGTCATCAGCAAACTTGATGATTGAGTTGGAGGCGTGCTTGGCCACGCAGTCATGGGTGAACAGGGAGTACAAGAGAGTGCTGAGAACGCACCCTTATTTAGGTAAAGAATCCCTGTGTCGTGCGGGCACGTGGGAGACTGGGGTTCAGAGCATAACATTTCTACACCCTAATTGTGTAATTGTAGTCTAACCGATACCCAAATGGAGATTCAGTGAAAATAAAAATCTCATTGATTTATCAAGACCAGTCCCCATGCTTTTCTCAGAACAGCGCAAAACGGTGCTAAAATAGTTGTAGGCTATTGCTTAAAATCTAAATTAAAACCAAAAACCACCTCATGGGTCTCCCGGTGGCAGCCGGCACATTTATGGAACCAGCATCTGTAGCAACGCAGTTTGCACTGCAGTGTCTTAGACAGCTGCGCCACTCGGCAGGCCCCATCCACAAAGTATCAAAATACATAGAGGTGTTTGTAAAGGTATATTATCCTGCTAATAGCCCATAATGGGTTGTTATAATACTGCACATGGTGTCCAGGTCAGGATAACCAAAACATTTATTTATTAACTACTTAGGGAGTAGCGGCGCGCTAGCGACACTACCCGGTGAAATGTAAGGCGCCAAATTCAAAATCCAAAATCAAAAAGGCTTTAACGGCGAAAGCACAACATTTGATTGTTTGAGGATAGCACCTCCAATATTTATGTACATTAGCATAAATTCATATCCAGCACAGGTCACACAAAACCCATATAAGAGCTAAAAAATATCACTTACCTTTCGAAGAACTTATGCTGAGGGCTCCCAAGTGTCCAACGAAGACATCCAATGGTTCTTTTGTTAGAAAAAGTCATTTATTATATCCATAAATCTCCGCCAGACTCTCCAAAACAGTCACCTCTGCTGCCGCTCCCTAAGAAGTTAAAGACTATCAGAAAGATTGTTGGTACTTTTTTAATTTTGATCCAAAGCCATGAATGAGTGAGTCACTCAGCTTTACGTAGGTGCTGGCTATATGACTGTGCCATCAACTTGATAATATATAAGGATATTTTGGAGGTTATTTCGTTTTCCAAAACATTTAAGTGAGCGATTGTAATTTGAATAAAGGCCAAAATAATATTTGTGAAGGCCAAAACATTTATTTCTGTTTTTAGAGGGAGAGAAATGCTGGGCCAATTGTGCGCCGCCCTATGGGACTCCCAATCACGGTCAGATGTGATATATAATAATAATAATAATAATAATAATAATAATAAAAATAATACCTTTTGTTGTATTATTTGTTTTGTCTTTTCTGGTGAATTAATCTGAAATTGCAACCAATCACGTCCGGTTGTGATACAGCCAACCTAACTAAGAAATACATTTGACGATAAAACTCTCCCCCTACGCTCCTTCTAGGCAAGTCTATTGTCCAGCTACCTGCTAATAGACATAATGGCGCTGTACAACATGACCATGTTTGAAAGAGTATTTTCCAGTAAGCAACATTTTTTTTACCTTCATTAAGACAACTTTGTTCCAATATTTCTGTAATTCAGTGATATTTATTCCCATAGTAATTCATTTTGGATCAAAAACTAAATAAACATCGGCATTTTGAAAGAGTATTTTATCATTATTTTATTAACGAAAAATAAAGATGCTGATGAAAAAATACAGTACTGTATAGTGTATGCTTTATCCGACATTTTGCGGTTGCATGAGGTCGCCCAACCGCAGCTTTATGTAGGTGCCGAGGCTATATGACTGTGCCATCAACTTGATTATTTAGCAGACATCACTTGCTTATATCCAGTCAACACATTTATCTTATGAATATCATGGTATATAATTTAACATTTTAGTTACTCAATGTTTGTCTCAGAGCAGCCGAAACAGTGCTGAAATAGTCATCCACAGCGAGTAGGCTATATATAAAGATATTTTGGAGATTATTATGTTTTCAAAAAAATGACAGTGAGCGATTGTAATCTGAATAATGGCCAAAATATAGCCCTGCTAATAGCCATAATGGCACTGTACAGCGTGACCGTGTGTGTTTAAGAGAGTACTTTCCAGTAAGCAACAATTAGCTCACCTTCATTAGGAACTTTGTTCCAATATTTCTGTAATTCAGTGATATTTATTCCCATAGTAATTCGTTATGGATCCATAACTAAATATACATCAGCATTTTGAAAGAGTATTTTTATCATTATTTTATTAACGAAACATTAAATTGCTGACAAAGAAATACAGTACACACTTTTACATTTGGATAATAAAGCATTTCAAGCATTTTGAAGATATAAGCCACCTGCATTTGATTATTAGGCTGTAGCAGAACAGCATAACTGTCCGGACGGCCCTTGCTGTGCCTGGTGCGCAGTTGGTCAAGTTCTGTTGGTCTTCAAAGTTTGAATCTGATCATTGTGCACCTTCATCAGATTAGCAGAATGGTACTGCCCTGAGCCCCCATCGATAACAGTGGCTTATGATAGAAATGGTAGATCAATTAAGAATTTAATTTGACTCCAACACACAAATGCTGCATACACATTTTAAGAATCTAGCAAAACTAACCGCTTTCTTGGCAACCAGTTGTCCAGCCCTTTGTCCACTGATCTCCACGGGTGGTTGTCGGCATGGTTGTATGCTCTGCAAAAACACATTCACGTTTTTAGTACACAATCCTTTTTTTTATTTTTTATTAGAAATTTATTTAATTGTCGATTTTATTACACGGTATGTCTAAATGTTTTTTTTAGAAAATGCACTTAAACAAAAATACCTTTAGTTTTTGTGATCCTCTCAGCTCCGGCTCATTTTCAAGTCCTCTTGTGGTTACGGTCCTAACCCTGGAACGGGTAGCACCATAGAAAGAAGCTGGCTTGATGAAAACGATGTCCATTTCGTCTGTTTTCTTTGGTCGCAATGTCACTTTTTTTTTAGATAAACAGTGTTAAGGGTGGAGTTTGGGGCGGGGTGAGGAGTACTGGAAAGGTGTGACTTTCACACCTACAATAGCCGGGCTATAGAGAGTCTATTGTCATGCTAAATCAAGCTACAAGTGTTTGAAAACCTGCTTTCAAAATGCCACCAGTTGTCCATCACTACTGTAAATAAAAACCCAGCATCTTGTATACATCTTGTTTACATTCTATATTGTAACCACAATGTCACAAATAATTTGTATCTACCTTTCCAATTAATTTTAGAGTTTGGGATTTACAAATGTGTGCTTTTCATGTCATTTTTTGTTAAATCCAATTCGGATTTAAGTATAACTTTTGAGTAACGCCTTTAGTGAGAGGACTAATGCTTTAATAATATCTGCCCTCCGAATTCGTATCTTAGGGGCATTTTTCGCACCATTACTAGTTACATTGTTTTAGTTTGAACGTGCAGACTGGCACTAAGAACAGCGGGAACGTTTCCCTGGTCAGCACCATTATTAGTGCAATGCCCCTTAGTGTTGCTCTGTGCTACCCAGTGAAGCGGGGTGGGGGTCCAGTTTGTTATTTAGAATTATTTATGTTTTTAGAGGGAGAGAAACCAAAAACCTACAGTCATCTCACGGATCTCCCAGTCGAGGCCAGCACGGGTATTGAACCAGCATCTGTAGCAACTCAGCTTGCACTGCAATGCAGTGTCTTAGACTGCTGCGCCACTAAGGCACTGCTCAGCGTGACTGGTCGGGAAGAGGCTACAGAACTCCAGAGACACAGTAGCGTCTTTGGACCCAAAAGCATAATCAGTGCTCTAACTCCCCCTTGCGCGGGTCTGGAACAATGAAGTAGTGACGCAGGGTACCGTACTAAACCACAAATTACCACAGCATAATCGCAAAACTTTTTGTGGAGCAACCACTGTATGTATAGTGCGTTTTAAGCCTATCCCAAACCTTAAACCTTACCTTAACCATTCTGATTTAATACCTAACCTTAAGATTTCTGAGTTAATGCCTAAACTTAACCTTAAACACTTTGAAATTTGACTTTTGGAACAACAACAAAAATGTGACGTTTCAGAAACATGGATGAACGTCTAATTCTGATGTGAGACTGTGAGAGCTAGTTGCCTTTGAAGCCCATTCAGATGATCAGAACCAGGGGCTCATCGTCTGCTCTCCTGCCCTAAACCCATAAAGCTCCAGACACAGAACTAGTCATATGTCCCTGCCCAGACTCTGTACTGTTACCCGTCAGACTGGCCAGACTCACACTATTGCCGGTGTTGCACTGTAATTAGGTTTAACTAGTAGGAAACACAAACGGTCTATGTGTGCCACACACACACACGCACACGCACACACACGCACACACACGCTGTTATTTAGACTAACTGTTAGGAAACTATTCCAGGACTGTGTTCCTGTGTTAAACCCCCACTAATGATGTTCCCTCAGTAAATACACAGGTTTCACTCTTCCAAAATGACTCATTTTCCCCTACATAGTACGACATAGGGAATAGGGTGCCATTTTGGACACAGGCATACAGTACTCTGCATTTGTGCTGCTTTTCAACTGTGACACCAGTGTTACACTGGGGTATATACCCTGATGTTATACTAGGAAAATTGTGTTTCCATAGCTACAGATCTTAACTTGATCACTCTTTTGTCGCTGAGAATTTGAGCAGTACTCTTTCTCTCCATGCGGGGGCAATCGAGTCATTGGGATCAGAGCTTGCTTTCAAAATCATATTCTCTCTCGCTTGCTCAAAACGCTAGGCCTAGGTCCTATTACTGCAACCTTAAAATGTATCTGAAATGCAGCCATACACATCAACAACCGTTGTTTTATATAGCTTAAAGAAAAAACTAAAATACCTTATTTACGCAAGTATTGAGATCCTTTTCTATGAGACTCGAAATTGAGCTCAGGTGCATCCTGTTTCCATTGATCATCCTTGAGATGTTTCTACAACTTGATTGGAGTCCACCTGTGGTAAATTCAATTGATTGGACATGATTTGGAAAGGCACACACCTGTCTGTATAAGGTTGACAGTGTATGTTAGAGCAAAAACCAATCCATGAGGTCGAATCAGTTGTCCGTAGAGCTCGGAGACAGGATTGTGTCAAGGTACAGATCTGGGGAAGGGTACGCAAAAATTTCTGCAGCATTGAAGGTCCCAGGAACACAGTGGCCTTCATCATTCTTAAATGGAAGAAGTTTTGGAACCACCAAGGCTCTTCCTAGAGCTGGCCGCCCGGCCAAACTAAGCAATCGAAGGAGAAGGGCCTTGGTCAGGGAGGTGACCAAGAACTCGATCCTCTGTGGAGATGGGAGAAACTTCCAGAAAGACAACTATCTCTGCAGCACTCCACCAATCAGGCATTTATTGTAGAGTGGCCAGACGGAAGCCACTCCTCAGTAAAATGCACATGACAGCCCACTTGGAGTTTGCCAAAAGGCACCTAAAGACTCTCAGACCATGAGAAAACAATATTTTCTGGTCTGATGTAACCACATTTTGTTACATTACAGCCTTATTCTAAAAATGATTAAATTGTTATTTTTTCTCATCAATCTACACACAATACCCCATAATGACAAAGAAAAAACAGCTTTTTAGAAATGTTTACAAATGTATGTACTTTGTTGAAGCACCTTTGGCAGCGATTACCGCATCGAGTCGTTTTGGGTACGATGCTACAAGCTTGGCACACCTGATTTGGGGAGTTTCTCCCATTCTTCTCTGCAGATACTTTCAAGCTTTGTCAGGTGGGATGGGGAGAATTGCTGCACAGCTATTTTCAGGTCACTCCAAAGATGTTCGATTGGGTCCAAGTCCGGACTCTGGCTGGGCCACTCAAGAACATTCAGAGACTTGTTCCGAAGCTAATCCTGGGTTGTCTTGGCTGTGTGCTTAGGGTCATTGTCCTTTTTTAAGGTGAACCTTCACCCCAGTCAGATCCTGAGCGCTCCGGAGCAGGTTTTCATCAAGGATCTCTCTGTACTTTGCTCCGTTCATCTTTCCCTCGATCCTGACTAGTCTCCTAGTCCCTGCCGCTGAAAAACATCCCCACAGCATGATGCTGTCACCACCAAGTTTCACCATAGCGATGGTGCCAGGTTTCCTCCAGACGTGACGATTGGTATTCAGGCCAAGAGTTCAATCTTGGTTACATCAGACCAGAGAATATTGTTTCTCATGGTCTGAGAGTCTTTTAGGTCCTTTTGGAAAACTCCAAGTGGACTGTTATGTGCCTTTTACTGAGGAGTGGCTTTGGTCTGGCAACTGTACCATAAAGGCCTGATTGGTGGAGTGCTGCAGAGATGGTTGTCCTTCTGCAAGGAACTCTGGAGCTCTGTCAGAGTGACCATCGAGTTCTTGGTCACCTCCCTGACCAAGGCCCTTCTCCTTCGATTGCTTAGTTTGGCCGGGCAGCCAGCTCTAGGAAGAGTCTTGGTGGTTCCAAACTTCTTCCATTTAAGAAGGATGGAGGCCACTGCGTTCTTGGAGACCTTCAATGCTGCAGACATTTTTTGGTACACTTCCCCAGATCTGTGCCTCGACACAATCCTGTCTCGGAGCTCTACAGACAATTCCTTCGACCTCATGGCTTGGTTTTTGCTCTGACATGCACTGTCAACTGTGGGACCTTATATAGACAGGTCTGTGCCTTTTCCAAATCATGTCCAATCAATTGAAATGACCACATATGGAATCCAATCAAGTTGTAGAAACAAGCATAATTAATGCAAACATGATATAGATGAGCTCAATTTTGAGTCTCATAGCAAAAGGTCTGAATACTTATGTAAATATAAATTTGCACAAATTTCTAAAAAACAGTTTTCGCTTTGTCATTATGGGGTATTTGGTATAGATTGAGGAGCAAACATATTATTTAAACCATTTTAGAAGAAGGCAGTAACGTAACAAAATGTGGAAAATGTCAATGGGTCTGAATACATTCAGAATGCACTGTATGTTATCCAAAAGTGTCTGGTATGGTCATTTATTATCAAGATCAGGGGTAAAATATCCCTGGGCTGTCCATATTTGAAATCTGTAACTAAATCAAGTCAATCGGAGCGAGTTATTTACCAGAAGGGGATGGTCCAGAATTGAACCACGTAGACCTATAATATCACAG
The DNA here is from genome assembly GCA_003317085.1 of Hucho hucho. Lineage (NCBI taxonomy): Eukaryota > Metazoa > Chordata > Actinopteri > Salmoniformes > Salmonidae > Hucho > Hucho hucho. The sequence goes on from QNTS01000295.1 coordinate 661,407, forward strand.
TAGGCCTATATTTACACACCTGGACCACCCCGGGCCACAATTGAACTACATTTTGACAGTTCATTCGTAACCTTAGGATACACTAGACACTTGTATGTCGTAGCCTAGTGGAGACCAATAGCTATCTTGTGTTATTAATAGATTTGCAAAAATAAAAAAATCAACAGTTTTTGCTTTGTCATTATGGGGTATTGTGTAAATTGTTGAGGATTTTTTTGTATTTAATCCATTTTAGAATAGTAAGGTAATGTAACAAAATGTGTAAAAGGTAAAGGTGTCTGAATACTTTCCGAAGGCACAGTAAACTAATATAGAACATAATATATTCCAAAATTAACTTCTGTAAACTTCTAATTAGGCAACTTCCCCCTTTCAGTCTATTTTACTGTCCCCTGAGGGAATATAATGATTCACTATAGTAAGGATAACATTTAATTTTGTAATATCAGTAATATCAGCGCCTCAAGAAGAATGTGAAACCCATAGCAGATCATTGAGGTGGATGGAAGAAAAAGAGACCCACCTGGAAGCCAAAGCCAAGACGGGCCAATTTGAAGCTCTTGATTCACCTGGCTAGACCAAGAGGTTATTCGGTGGGGTCTAGCTGAGGCCACTATGAAGGAGATGGGACACCACGTGTTACCTAGAGTAGAGAAAGGGAGATGAATGGGATGGGAAGGGAGAGGGGGGTACCTGTGAATAGAGTGCTGTCAATTAACGTGCAAGTCAAATGTGAGTGTGTGTGTGTCTCTGCCTGCCTGACTACCTGTCAGTCAGTTGCTACATAGTCTACTTCGGTCAGTAGAGTGTTGCATGACGATAAACATAGCTTCTACATATGCTGTCTGAATTCTTCCTGGCCTCAGCTATGGTCAGCAGACTGCACCGAGGGGTGAAGGACAGAAGGGGGATCTGATAGGTGCACACCTCTCATGCAATGGAAGTGTTGAATGCAGAATAAACCATCTCATGGTGATTGGATGTCAAATAAATAAACTTGCCAATAGTTGAGCAGAGCTGCATTGCTAGGCTAGTTACAGATCTGTATGTCCACTCACCCACATCTACTAATCATAGACCAATCTGTTGTTAAATCAAATCAAACTTTATTTGTCACATGCACCGAATACAAGTGTAGACCTTACCGTGTCAATGTAAATAGTCCGGTGGCCATTTGATTAATTGTTCAGCAGACTTATGGCTTGGGGGTAGAAGCTGTTAAGGAGCCTTTTGGTCCTAGACTTGTCGCTCCGGTACCGCTTGCAGTGCGGTAGCAGATAAAACAGTCTATGACTTGGGTGACTGGAGTTTTTGGGCTTTCCTTTGACACCGACTATTATATAGGTCCTGGATGGCAGAAAGCTTGTCCCCAGTGATGTACTGGGATGTTCGCACTACCCTCTGTAGCGCTTTACGGTCAGATGCCGAGCAGTCGCCATACCAGGCGGTGATGCAACCGGTCAGGATGCTCTCGATGGTGCAGCTATAGAACCTTTTGAGAATTTGGGGACCCGTGACAAATCTTTTCAGTCTCCTGAGGGGAAAAGGTGTGGTCTTGCCCTCTTCACGACAGTCCCGGTGTGTTTGGACCATGATAGTTTGTTGGTGATGTGGACAGCAAGGAACTTTAAACTCTTGACTCACTTCACTCCCCGTCGATTTTAACTACTTACGGAGTGGTGAGGCGCCAAATTCAAAATCCAAAAGTTGAATTATTAAACATTCATCAATATACAAGTGTTGCATAGTCATCAAAAGCTATGATTCTTGGCAGTATCACAGCGTTGTCAGATTTCAAAAAGGCTTCACGGCGAAAGCACAACATTTGATTGTTTGAGGGTAGCACCTCTAAAATTTACGCATTAGCATATATCCATAACCCAACACGGGTCTCACAAAACGCATAAAATCGCTAATATAAAATTGCTTACCTTTGATGAACTTCTGCTGAGGGCTTCCCAAGTGTCCAACGAAGACAATCCATGCTTCTTTTGTTAGAAAAAGTCATTTATTATATCCATAAATCTCTGTTTGGTTGGCGCGTTATGATCATAAAATCCACCGTTGAGTCGCCCATTGAACCGTGAAGAGAACACGTTCAAATTATACCTATACACTTTCTACAAACAAATCAAACATCATTTTTAATGTATCCTTAGGTATCCTTTTGGGTATATTTGCTGTAATATTTCAACCGGACGATAACGTGAACGATAGGAAAGAAAAATAAAGTGGTGCGCGTTCACAATCTCGCGCGCNTCAAACCTTGTTTACAAAAGTGGTCGCCTGACAATTTCCTGTTCCTATCTGTTCTGGTCACTCCTAGAATTCCCAGACTTTGTATATAGACTGTTGACATCTAGTGGAAGCCATAGGTACTGCAGTCTCAGTCCTACATAAAGTTGTATGCAATAGGCACAATGGAGAAGATGCTCATTTACAAAAAAAACTGCAAATCCGGATGGATTTTCCTCGGGTTTTCGCCTGCTATATCAGTTCTATTATACTCACAGACAATATTTTAACACTCTTAGAAACTTCAGAGTGTTTCCTATCCAATACTACTATGTGCATATCCTATTTTCTGGGCCTGAGTGGCATGCATTTTACTTTGGGCACGCCAGACTCTCCAAAACCATCACCTATGCAGCCGCTCCCTACGAAGTTAACCTATAATATTTCATACGGAAAGAAGTATGTTCAATAGGAAAACGACATTAGCAAGTACTTGTCCTTTTCGTCGCGCGCATACACGAATTTCCAAGTCATATTTCTTCCTCGTTTTGGAAGAAACAAGCTTGAAACCTTGATCAAAGACTACTGACACCCAGTGGAAGCCATAGGAATTGCATACTGGGAGCTAGATTACATTTTTTCCCCTACGTTCTATTGGAAGAGAATGGGCTCTCAAAACTGTTTTATTCAGGTTGGTTTTTCTGTTCTGCCGGTGCATGGAAAATCCCGTCAGCTCTATATTATCCGTGTCATCGTTCAGCTACAACTCGGTGAAACATAAGAATTTACAGTTCTTCAATGTCCCGTTGGTAGGATAATCTTGATTGTCGGTCATCGATTTTATTTTCCAATGATTTCACATTGGCCAATAGAACGGATGGCAGTGGGGGTTTACTCACTGCTACAAATTCTCAGAAGGCAGCCTGACCGCCCCCTTTTTCTCCGCCTCCTTTTTCTCCGTCTTTTCTTCACGCAAATGACGGGGATTTGGGCCTGTTCCCGGGAAAGCATTATATCCTTCCCGTCAGACTCGTTAAAGAAAAAAATAGAAAGTATGAGGGAGAGAGAGAATTCGCATAGGAGTGCTGATCTAGGATCAGGATGTACTCTGTCCATATAATACTAGTATTCATTATGGATTGTTCTGTTTGGTCAAAGTGGACCCTGTACATTCATGAAATATGATAGTACTGTAAATCCATTTGTACATGTACTAGCTAGCAGTGTAGTATTACCTAATTTAGGACACTTGCATCAGCTGGTTTAGCGTCATGACCTGCTACAGTAAAGTTGCCCTCCAGTGGCCATTACCACTCCTCCAGCCACATCTGGAACTCCAAGACAGACAGATATACAGGCTGGTAGACACACACATGCACACACGCACCCATGTCAGCCAAGTTGATGAAGAAGGTCAGACTCAGATTTCTCTGCAATGTATGTAAAGTAAACTAATGACAACACGATTGGTATTGCTCAATGACACAATATCTGCCAATGCCTCAAACCGAGGAGAAAAATTCAAGTTGATCATCTCAAGAAAATCGTCCATAATGTAAAACTGTGCATGAGAGGAAGCCAAGCATGCCAAGTAGTCTATGATAACGTTTCCCCATAATAACATCTATTTCTCATAATAACGTGCCTATCTCGCTATAACGTGATCTTTCTCATTATAACGTTATCTTTCTTGTAACAACAAGATAATGGATTATTTTGTTATAACGAGGTATCATTATTTTTCGTAATAACGTGATTTTATCTCGTAATATTTTTTTTCTGAGTGCCAGCAATACGCCACCAAATCAAAACACATTTTCTTGGTCACATACACATATTTAGCTGATGTTATTGCTGGTGTAGCGAAATGCTTGTGTTCATAGCTACAACAGTGCAGTTGTATCTAACAATTCACAACAATACACACAAATCTAAAAGTAAAAGAATGGAATTAAGAAATATACTGTATATATATGATGACGAGCAATGTCGGAGTGGGATTGACTATAATACAGTAGAACAGAATACAGTATAAAGAGTTGAAGTTGGAAGTTTACATACACCTTAGCCAAATACATTTAACTGAGTTTTTCACAATTCCTGACATTTAATCCTAGTAAGAATTCCCTGTCATAGGTCAGTTAGGATCACCACTTTATTTTAAGAATGTGAAATGTCAGAATAATAGTAGAGAGAGTGATTTATTTCATCACATTCCCAGTGGGTCAGTTTACATACACTCAATTTGTATTTGGTAACATTAAATTGTTTAACTTGGGTCAAACGTTTTTGCGTAGCCTTCCACAAGCTTCCCACAATAAGTTGGGTGAATTTTGGCCCATTCCTCCTGACAAAGTTGGTGTAACTGAGTCAGGTTTGTAGGCCTCCTTGCTCGCACACACTTTTTCAGTTCTGCCCACAAACTTTCTATAGGATTGAGGTCAGGGCTTTGTGATGGCCACTCCAATACCTTGACTGTTGTCCTTAAGCCATTTTGCCACAACTTTGGAAGAATGCTTGGGGTCATTGTCCATTTGGAAGATCCATTTACGACCAAGCTTTAACATCCTGACTGATGTCTTGAGATGTTGCTTCAACATAACCACTTCATTTTCCTTCTCATGATGCCACCTATTTTGTGAAGTGCACCAGTCCCTCCAGCTTCAAAGCACCCCCACAACATGATGCTGCCACCCCGTGCTTCATGGTTGGGATGGTGTTCTTCGGCTTGCAAGCCTCCCCCTTTTTCCTACAAACATAACCATGGTCATTATGGCCAAACAGTTATATTTTTGTTTCATCAGACCAGAGGACATTTCTCCAAAAAGTATGATCTTTGTCCCCAAGTGCAGTTGCAAACCGTAGTCTGGCTTTTATATGGCGGTTTTGGAGCAGTGGCTCCTTCCTTGCTGAGCGGCCTTTCAGGTTATGTCGATATAAGACTCGTTTTACTGTGGATATAGATACCTTTGTACCTGTTTCCTCCAGCATCTTCACAAGGTCCTTTGCTCTTGTTCTGGGATTGATTTGCACTTTTCACACCAAAGTACGTTCATCTCTAGGAGACAGAACGCGTCTCGTTCCTGAGTGGTATGACGGCTGTGTGGTCCCATGGTGTTTATACTTGCGTAGTATTGTTTGTACAGATGAAAGTGGTACCTTCAGGCATTTGGAAATTGCTCCCAAGGATGAACCAGACTTGTGGAGGTCTACAATTTTTCCTCTGAGGTCTTGGCTGATTTCTTTTGATTTTCCCATGATGTCAAGCAAAGAGGCACTGAGTTTGAAGGTAGGTCTTAAAATACATCTACAGGTACACCTCCAATTGACTCAAATTATGTCAATTAGCCTATCAGAAGCTTCTAAATCCATGACATAATTTTCTGGAATTTTCCAAGCAGTTTAACCTCTCAGGGATCATTGGGGCGCTAGCGCCCCACTCCCGACACTACCAGGTGAAATGCAAGGCGCCAAATTCAAAATCCAAAAGTTGAATTATTAAACATCCACCAATATACAAGTGTTCCATACTCATCAAAAGCTCTGTTTCTTGGCAATATCACAGCGTTGTCAGATTTCAAAAAAGCTTTACGGCGAAAGCATAACATTTGATTGTTTGAGGGTAGCACCTCACATACTTTCCCCATAGCCATGAATTCATTAGCCAGCGCGGCACACACATAACACATTTCACAGCGAAAACAAATCAATTACCTGTTGAAGAACTTCTGCTGAGGTCTTCCTAAGTGTCCAACGAAGACAATCCATGGTTCCTTTGTTAGAAAAAGTCATGTATTTTATCCATAAATCTCCATTTGGTTCGCGCGTTATAATCAGAAACTACAGCGTCCACACCTCCATTGAAACGTGACTAGAACTCGTTCAACTTATACCTATAAACTTGTCGAAGAAAAATCAAACATCATTTTAAATGTATCCTTAGGAACGCTTTTACGTATATTTACTATAATAAAACAACCGGAATATAAACTGAGCTCTAAAGACGGAAAAAAACACAGTGCGTGCTTGGCGAGAGCGCGCGTCCTCTCCTATAGACTTCCAAAGAGACACTTCCTGATTTCCTCTTCTTCTCTGCTCTATTTCATCTGAACAGAATCAAATCACTTTCTCGAGACTGTTGACATCCAGAGGAAGCGATAGGTACTGCATTCATATGCCCTTTTATGGGCATTTTCATGAGGGAGGGGTTCCAAATGAGGCACTCTGTGAAAACCACTTTTTCCAGGACAGAAATTCCTCGGGGTTTCGCCTGCCATATCCGTTTTGTTTTACTCACAGACAAATGGTTAACAGTTTTACAAAATTCAGAGTGTTTCCTATCCAATGGTACCAAATATGTGCATATCCTATTTTCTGGGCCTGAATGGGAGGCATTTTACTTTGGGCACGCCAGGCTCTCCAAAACGGTCAAGTTGTGCACTGATCCCCTAGAGGTTAAAGGCACAGTCAACTTAGCGTATGTAAACTTCTGACCCACTGGAATTGTGATACAGTGAATTATAAGTGAAACAATCTATCTGTAATTAATTGTTGGAAACATTACTTGTGTCATACACAAAGTAGATGTCCTAACCGACTTGCTAAAACTATAGTTTTTTAACAGGAAATTTGTGGAGTGGTTGAAAAAGAAGTTGTAATGACTCCAACCTAAGTGTATGTAAACTTCCAACTTCGACTGTATATGATGTACTGTATTATCATTTGTTCTATGTGTGATGTAAGTGCCTTGATGTGTTTGGACCCCAGGAAGAGTAGCTGCTGTCTTGGATCCCTAATAAATACAAATACTACACAGATAATACATTTCACGTTAGCTAGCAAGCCAGCAAGCTAACTTTGCTAGCTAGCGAACAGTACGTTTTAACTTGCAATGAAAATGACTTGCTGACAAAACTAAAAACGTATCATATCTGAAAGTGTAGCTAGACTCTTACCCGTATACATTGTAACGGTTTTTACTTGCAGTTATTGTTTGTAGGGGTGCAAGGTAGGTTGTGCCTACCAGAGAAAATATTGTTTTCTCCCTTTTGGTTGAGAGGGAATGAGTCCCATCCGGCCCGTCAAATCTATACCAATACAAAGGACTCATGTAAAAGTCAGTATGGACATACCCTTTTCATAAACCCTTAAAGCATTGGAAATAACTTCAAAACAACAGTTATTTTGCATTGGTTGTATTACCCAAAATAAATTATCACACACATAATAATATAACAAACAATGAGCTTTGGTTCCTCAAGAAAAGTCCCGTATCTCGGGCCTAAAAGAGTCCCCCTGGTTAAAGGAGTTCAGTGAACCCAAGTGACCTCAGTCACTCAATTGTCCTTTTATAAAGTGATGCGTAAACCCGGTCTCATTAATACAATCAGATTGCAATCAACTCTTTAACCACACAACTATAAAGAGTATAATCTCTGTCGTCTTCACTACAAGGTGACACATAAATGATCACACCAAAACAAATTAAATACCGTATGCAAAAAGTTGTGGTCAGTCAGTCAGACAATCCAATCCAATCCACCAACAACAGCTCTCCAGCGGGGAAAGGCCACGAAGAAACAGCGGAGACCAATGTAGATCAGTAGTCCAACAATAGACATAAGTAGATCTGATAGTGGTTGATCCTGCGACACGACTACAGTACACACTTTCTCAATGAGGTTCCAAGCTTCCTCTCTTGCGCCACTGTCACAACCCACTTTTGCACAGCTGATGCTGGCTATTTTAATAGGGAATTAAAGGCGAATTGCCCTATTGGAAGGAGAAGCACTGAGACGGTTCAGACAAATTCAGGGCCGTCACAACACACATGAACGATTCACGGCAGAATGGAACCATTTAACTCTGTTTTATTTGTAGCTACAGCTTGTTTAGTCACTGACCGTGACGTGTCCAAAAAGTAGCCCATCACAACTTTTTCCAACTGATCTGTCGATAGCGTTGATCTATCGATAGCGCCTGCTAAATTCAAGACATCAATGTTGATGAGAAAAGTAGGAAAACATTTGTAGTTCTTGATGGCTAATGTTATATCTTTCAAAAAAGCCACAGCAGAAAGGATTATCAACACATACTGAGGAGCTAAGATTATAGACAGAAGCACGCTACATGGCAGACCAATACAATCTTCTGGTATGTCCAGCCCATTCATCATCTCAACCAATCATGGCTAGCGGGAAGTTTTCTGTCTTTTTAGTGGCTAAACCAACTAGGCTCGTAATTTAACAATTGTATTCATATTAACAGATGGAATACAAGTTTGTTATTAAGGCACATCGAAGTTCACATGTTTCAGAAGGTATTTCAAATGCCTCTCCTGTGAAGTAGTGACGTGCGACATATGCCTATCTTCCTGAAACGGGTCACATATGAACTGTAACTTTGAAATTGTTGCATGTTGAGTTTACATTTTTGTTCTGTGTAATACATCTTTATTATGGTTAACAATGAAATTTTTTATGATTGACCAGTTATATATGACTTATAATGTTTGAATAAGAAAATACTTAATTAAGGCCTAATACAAGACTAATAACACAGAATAAATACTTTATTAGCTACAATTATACATCCTTATGAACTACTAATTAGTGGCTAATATATGTACCTTAAATTAAGGTATTACGTAAAATTGAAACGTGTTATAAATACGCTTTCTTTGTAAATAAAATACAGGAATTCAAATGCCATTTTAGTATATTTCTAATTTCTGAGAAATGTACATAAAATGTACTTAAGGTGGGTGTATTTAAAGTATATTTATTTTGCTCTTTATCTAATATACTAACAATATACCCAAAAATTGTCCCAATTTAGATAATATTACATTTATTTAATATACCTAAATGCTAATAAAATCCAAATAAAATGTATATATATATATATATATATATATATATTCTTTTTTAGCATCTGATGAAATAACATTAGGCTGGACAATAGAACAAGTAAAAATGTGTTGCCTGAACTGGAAAACTAGCACGAGGCCTTTGCAAATGAACTGAAACTAACCTTCGCTGATCCTCTTCTGACATGAGTGAAGCTTAGAATTCCATTTTCCCTAAATGGCACCAAAAAATTTCTCGCTTTCTATGTTACCACTACAATCTGTTTTTAGGACGAATCTGAAAAATAACAACTTGTGTAGAAAGTAAACATCCGCACCTCGATGGTGTCAAGTGGGCTTATGTCTGCGTAACGAGGAAGTAGGACAAAAACTGCAACTTCTGACTATTTCTGGTCTAGTGATCGATGACAGCAGAGTACACTGCACAACCTTATGTCATTAGAAAGAGGAGATTATCCCGATTAACATGGTGTCCGACTTGTGAGATATTTGGCGAAATAGACCAGCATGCCTCTCCATAGGAAAACAATGGGCGGAGCTCAGAGTTCCAAGGGAAAAAAGTATTTTGGGAATAGCGTTTGATGACAATGGAGTACGCTGCCCAGCCTTACATAATTAGAACGACGATATTCTCGTTATTAAAATGGCGTCCGGCTTGAAAAAATCTAAATATACACATTGTGAGATATTTGGCGAAATAGACAGACATGTCTGTGTAGAATGTCCCCATATGGAAACAATGGGGCAGCCTCAGAGTTCCAACAGAAATTTGTAATTTCTGACATTTTAAATCCTAGCTTTTGATGACAGTGGAGTATACTGCCCAGCCTTACATTTACAAGAGGATTTTCTCCTGATTAAAATGGTGTCTGACTTGAAACAATCTAAAGATACACATTTGAAGATATTTTGCGAAATAGACACATATCCCTATTTCCCCTATAGGAAACAATGGGACAACGTCAGAGTTCCATGAGTAAAAATATACTTTTTTAAAGTTTTAACTACCAGCAATTGATTGCTAGCTTCTGATGACAGCGGAGTACGCTGCCCAGGCTTACATAGTCAGAAAAAATAGATTATCCAAATTAAAATGGTGTAGAACTTTAAAACATCAAAATGCATCCATTTTGGATGCATTTTGCTGCCAAAACAATGGCAGTCTAAAAATGTACCTGCTACCATTTGCCTTTTTTGTGTTCTACATTCTGTGGTTTGAACTAGGCCTCTACGTGAAAGTGTGGCAATAATTAAACTTTTCATTATTCACAGGTCTACCCCACAGGTCTACAGCCCACTTCTGAAAACGAACTGCTCAGCAAAGCAAAGGCTCTTTTGAAAACTACCACATTTGTGAAAAAAAATATCTAATTTCCAGTGTCTGTGTTTATACACTGAGTGTACAAAACATTAAGGACACCTGTTCTTTCCATGACATAGACTGATCAGGTGAATCCAGGTGAAAGCTATGATCCATTTCAATCAGTTTAGATGAAGGGGAGGAGACAGGTTAACAAAGGATTTTTAAGCCTTGAGACAATTGAGACATGGATTGTGTATGTGTATCATTCAGAGGTTGAATGGGCAAGACAAAATATTTAAGTGCCTTTGAACAGGGTATGGTAGTAGGTGCAAGGCGCACCAGTTTGTGTCAAGAACTGTGACGCTGCTGGGTTTTTCACGCTCAACTGTTTCCCTTGTCTATCAAGAATGGCCCACCACCCTAAGGACATCCAGCCAACTTGACACAACTGTGGGAAGCACTGGAGTCAACATGTGCCAACATCCCTGTGGAACGCTTTCAATAACTTGTAGAGTCCATGCCCTGACGAATTTAGGCTATTTTGCGGGAAGTGTTTGGTATACTCAGTGTATGTTAAAGGGCAATCCGAAGTTGCTACATCCATTTTTGGATTCCACATCCATTTTTTTACTTATAAATTAATGATTTGTACCCATTGATCCTTGAAGAACATAACTTATAAATGCCTCATAAGCTTAGTTCAACTGTCATTCCCTATCAGAACCCAAAATACAAGCTTGTTTCACTCCAATATATGTATAAAAAAAAAGTTAATGCAAGCAAACAGTGTAAAGCCTCAAAACATGGTTACAATTCTAATTTTGATACCATGGATGCTTAGTCCTTGCATCCATAGCTTTGTCTGTACATTTTCGATTGGTTATATTTCTCTAGCCCCATCCCAGCTTTTTACCAAAACAGTGGTGGGAGACCACTTTGTTATTGTTTCAACTGCTGATTTTAACTTTAAGGGGGTGTTACTTTGGCAGATAATGTTACCCATCTTAAGAAATAGTGTTTTATAATAATTAACTAAATGTATGATGTTTTTGGTTGACGTTTTTTTTTATACAGTCAGTTGCATTGTTCATTGTTATGCTGTAAATGGCTATTTTATGGTTGTAAGTGATACAATTAACTAACAACTATTTTATATTTTGCAATTCTGAGTAGTTACTACTTCAGTAAGGATTACTATACCTTGGCTATATAAACTTTTTGATGGTCTGATCAACACAATGTTTAAGGTACTGCAATTGCAAAATATTCCCAATAGATGGGAGTATAAGACCACAAATTAAATTTCAGACGATTAGTTTTCTCCATGGATACATCACTCCCNNNNTTTCTCCTAGTTAATCAACCAGGTACTGCAATTCTCAATTAAATCATAAAGTGACAGCATGACCATAAATTACATTTTCTGATGTTTCCTTGAGATTGACTTTGTGCTTGTTCTATCTAGTGAAAAATAGATTTCAGGCGCTTTCTACTGACAATAGAACGCTGATCTCTCTAATTTACATATTTCACTAGATATATAAATAGCATTGAAATGGCATGCCATCGCCTGAGAAATCAAATATAAAAGGCTTAAAAAATGAAAAAACAAACTTGCTGCATACAAGTTTAGAACTCGCTAAGTAAGTATCACAAGTCAAGTGAGAAAATCCACTACACTACAATATTACCTTTTCACTAATGTGGAGGCCACTTATATTAGTGACACTTTCAAGAGGGCATGGTTAACCTCTCTGCCTTCTCTCGCATCAAGCCCCACCACAAGCTGGTGTCACCAGCAGCAGCGAGCACTCAGCCTTCTCGTGCAAGTGAAGGGCTTGTTGAGGTAATTTGCTAGCAGCAAGGGTTGCGTGAAGTAATCTCTTGGCGGGCTGTGGAAGATGCACCCTCTTGAGGTTTTTCTATTCCGAGGCTGTTCATTCGCAATGGCATATGAGATATTGAGATGCTTCAAAATGCACACTATTAAAAATCCTTAACACTGGTTAAACTAGTACACTTATTTAGAGTATGGTTGCGGTCAGCGCATCTGAACAGTAATCATTTGGCCGGGGTTCTCAGTACCTGCTACAGAATTTTATGATTTTTTTTTAAGCAACACAGGCCTAATAGGGTATACAGTTGAAGTTGGAAGTTTACATACACCTTAGCCAAATACATTTAAACTCAGTTTTCACAATTCCTGACATTTAATCCAAGTAAAAATTCTATGTCTTGGGTCAGTTAGGATCTCAACCTGATTTTAAGAATGTGAAATGTCGGAAAAATAGTAGAGAGAATGACTTATTTCAGCTTTTATTTCTTTCATCACATTCCCAGTGGGTCATACACTCAATTAGTATTTGGTAGCATTGCCTTTAAATTGTTTAACTTGGGTCAAACATTTCGGATAGCTTTCCACAAGCTTCCCACAATAAGTTGGGTGAATTTTGTCCTTTTCCTTCTGACAGAGCTGGTGTAATTGAGTCAGGTAGGCCTCCTTGCTCACAAACGTTTTTTCAGTTCTGCCCACAAATTTTCTATAGGATTGAGGTCAGGGCTTTGTGATGGCCACTCAGATACCTTGACTTTGTTGTCCTTAAGCCATTTTGCCACAACTTTGAAAGTATGCTTGGGGTCATTGTCCATTGAAGATCCATTTGCGTGGGCATTTTAGAGCGAGTTAAACTTCTTAGGGATCGGTGGCGCGCTAGCGTACCACCTACGACAACTTCCGGTGAAATGCAGAGCACCAAATTCAAATTTTCTAAAATAGCAATATTCAACATTCATGAAAATACAAGTGTTGTACACCATTCAAAAGCTTAGAATCTTGGTAATCGAACCACGTTGTCAGATTTACAATAGGCTTTACGGCGAAAGCAGAACATTCGATTGTCTGAGGATAGCGCCCCACAACAACATAATTATTCAAACCAGCACAGGCATTACAAAATTTTAAATAGCGCGAAAATAAATCACTTACCTTTGAAGATCTTTCCTCTGTTTGCAATCCCACGGGTCCCAGGAACACAAAGAATGGTTGTTTTGTTCGATAAAGTCCTTCATATCCCAAAAAGTCAGTTTAGTTAGCGCCATGGAGTTCTGTATTCCAGTCGTTCAACATGCAGACAAAGAAATCCCAAAAGTACTGGTAAAGTTTGTCCAAACAAGTCAAACAATGTTTCTAATTAATCCTCAGGGTGTCAAATATCTAAATAAATGATAATATTTCAGACAGAAAATAGTCTGTTCAATAGGAAAGAAAAATAACGAGGAGCGCGCACCCATTCTTGCGCGCAAAACAGTAGTGTCTGTTTTATGAGCCACTTGGAAGAACTTCAATTTCTTGTTTGTTTTTCAAAAAACAAGCATGAAACAATGTCTAAAGACTGTTGACATCTAGTGGAAGCCATAGGAACTGCAATCTTGGATCTAATTAGTTAATAGCAAGTCAATGGAAAGACAGTGACATCAAAAAAAAACATTTTCCGGGTTGGATTTTCCTCGGATTTTAGTCACAGACATTATTTTAACAGTTTTAGAAACTTCAGAGTGTTTTCTATCCAATACTACCAATTATATGCATATCCTAACTGAGTAACAGGCAATTTAGACTCTCCGTACTTCCGAACAGTGCCCCCTAGCCATAAGAAGATTAAATAGTTTGTTGGAACCATACTGTCTTCAGATTGAGAGTGGGTTTACCAACAGTACGAGTGAGCCTGCAGTTGAGCTGAAGGCCAGGTATCCACATAAATACATGAGGAGAGAGAGAAATGAAGAGGGCTAGAGGCAGGGAAAGAGGAAGAGTGGTAGAAAAGGAATAGCAGGAAGATTAAATAAATGTGAGCAGTATAGAGGGGGAGAGGAATAAATTGTAAGGGGTAGAGAGGGAGAGGGAGAGGGAGAGGGAGAAATAGAAAAAAAGGGCGAGCATGGATATGTAAGCGTGGATATGGCTTCTTGGCCAGCCTCCTCCATATTCATGTGGAAACGGTGGATGGGCTATTGTGGGAAAGTGGGAATGGGGGAGAGAGAGGGAAAGAAGAAAATAAGGAGATAGGGTATGAGGGAGAAGGGGAGAGAGGGGGAAGGGAGTGAGAGAGTACAAGGCTCTGGTGATTTCTGGCCAGTCCCCAAGGGCCAGAGGCCACAGAGCAGGTGGATGGAGAGAAGGGAAGTGTGTGAGGGGGGAGAAAGGGTATGTGTGTGTGTGTGTGTGTGTGTGTCCGTACGCAGGTACAGGGATGCCACTTGGGCTTTTGTAAGCCCCCACCCCAACTCCATTAATCTGTGTGTGTGTGTGCGCGCGTGCTTGTATGCATGCTTGCACATGCGTGTGCTTGTGTGTGCATTCACAAGCTTATGAATGTGTGTGTTCCTATGCCTCATTTCCATATGAGATGCTCTCTACAGTTGAGGGCTTGTTGTGTTTTTCTGAACATTGTTGTTATGGTTGCGTTTCCTTTGAGAGACTCAGAGCCACAGAAATGTATAGCCTCTGTCCTGTACAAAGAGTGTTCCGCGGACACACTCAAACACAGACACCCACACATGCAGGAACGCACACACGCCCCCCCTCCGCCCCCCCCCCACACACACACACACACACAAAATACCCTCCACACACGTATATACGGACAAGGGTGAAGATTAAAGAACAAACAAAGAAACAAAAATATCTCAGCTGTACAGTTTCTCTCTCAGTGCATTGGTTTGGGAGAGACAAACACAGTCTTTCATACAGGCTGGGATGGCCAGGTTTAATGCTGCCGCTTTGCCACGGCTCTCAGGAAATATTATTACTACTACATCTATTATTACTACTTCCAAAAATACGGCTATTATGATAATGGTACGTGTAGGGGTAGAGTAGTGGTAATGGTAACACTTTAGAATAAGGTTCCGTTTGTAAAGGGTTTATAAAGGGTTTGTAGTTACGTTATTAACGTTTATTTAATCATTTGTAAATGCATTATAAACCATTAATAAAGGCGTTATAACAAATTGGTCAAAATAGTGCAAAAGCCAGTCAGTGCTTGCCAAATAATGAGCCACTATTTACTTCCAACTAATATTGAACCCTTATGTATCATCATGCAACCTTATTTTCAATGGTTGCACAGTTAAACAATAGTTCTTTTCTCACTTTTGAGTGTGATGCATTGTTGCTCTTAAGGAACACACTGAATGTGTTCCCTAACATGATGTGTCCCACGTTTGAACCCCGATGATGCATTGGTACAATTATTTATTCCAGGAATGAAGGCTTCATCTGAAGATCTCAAGACATATTATTGGTTTGGTTCCCTGGTTTCGGAGAAATTCCCCCGACTTTGTGAGATCTGCCCAATCTTTGAAACACTCTTGAAATAAAGATGACCTGGAACGTGCCCAGAACTTTGTGTTAACACTGACATCAGTGCGCCGTGAAGAATCAGGATGGGCGTGGCTATGAGAAGTGTGCAAAGGCCAGACAGAAGACATTGCGTAAAATAAACATTTTTTTAAAGATACAAATGTTGACAGAGGAGAGAGGGTAAATTCTCTATGCAATTTGTTTCACTTTTGGATACGACGTTCTGCTGGATGATTTGGCACTCTGCTCAGCTAGCTAAGTAGCTAGCTAGATAACATTTGCTAGCACAACTGAGTGCCCTACCTTGCTAGCTAGGAAACCTAAAATGTATTTTTGAATATACAAATTCTGCTTGACGATTAAGCACAAGATCATCTTTGGCATTATATAGCTAGCTAAGTAGATCATGTTTGCTGGCTAGTTAGCTTCGCTAGCTTGAACTAAAGTACTGTCTCTAGCTTAGTAGCTGGCAAGTTAGATAGCTAGCATCCTTTATCAGCACATGAGTGGTTCCAATTTTACAACTAGAGCTAGCTAACTAGCTAGTGTATTAGCAGAAAATATAATTAGCTAACCCCTTTAATCAGTGGTAGCTAGATATTAATGTTAGCAAGTAATGTTAAACACTAGCTAGCTATTATTATTATTATTATTATTATTATTAGCTAGCAGTGGATAAGATAACTAGCTAAGCTTAAATAGTATACATCGTGATAATGATGATAGAGTTGTGTAGCTAGAGTGTCTATGCTAAATTGTAATAAATTCCTCTTCTCTCCCACAAATTTCCATAAGGTCTCAGACTCCAGGATGGGAAATGCAAGAAATAAACAGATGATGAGACAGAAGGGGACCATGAGACCCTATGTTGCATTTTAAATACTCAATCTGTCGTCAATTTTTATTCTTACTTGTAATATTAAAAAGGGGAGAAAGAGGCAGCTCCTGTTAATCTGATTTAGCTAGGCTACTCACTATACGAATGATATGCTACAGATTTGAGTCACTGCAATTAAAATTGTTTTCCCAATGTATCTTTCTATGCTGTTATAAATGTTTGCAACTAAATAAACGGTCATTAGGTTTCCACTTTCTTTAAAGGTATATTTCAAGCAGGTAACTCATTTCTTAATGTTCAGTGGATTGCCACTTTAAATAAGGTATACAGTTTAAGTCGGAAGTTTACATGCACCTTAGCCAAATACATTTAAACTCAGTTTTCACAATTCCTGACATTTAATCCTAGTAGAAATTCCCTGTCTTAGGTCAGTTAGGATCACCACTTTATTTTAAGATTGTGAAATGTCTGAATAATAGTAGAGAGAATGATTTATTTCAGCTTTTATTTATTTCATCACATTCCTAGTGGGTCAGAAGTTTACATACACTCAATTAGTAATTGGTAGCATTGCCTTTAAATTATTTAACTTGGGTCAAATGTTTCGGGTAGCCTTCCACAAGCTTCCCACAATAAGTTGGGTGAATTTTGGCCCATTCCTCCTGACAGAGCTAGTGTAACTATTTCAGGTTTGTAGGCCTACTTGCTGGCACACACTTTTTCAGTTCTGATAAACACATTTTCTATAGGATTGAGGTCAGGGCTTTGTGATGGCCACTCCAATACCTTGATTTTGTTGTCCTTAAATCATTTTGCCACAACTTTGGAAGTATTCTTGGGGTCATTGTCCATTTGGAAGACCCATTTGCGACCAAGCTTTAACTTCCTAACTGATGTCCTGAGATGTTGCTTCAATATATACACATAATATTCCTACCTCATGATGCCATCTATTTTGTGAAGTACACCAGTCCCTCCTGCAGCAAAGCACCCCCACAACATGATGCTGCAACCCCCGAGCTTCACGGTTGGGATGGTGTTCTTCGGCTTGCAAGCCTCCCCCTTTTTCCTACAAACATTACCATGGTCATTATGGCCAAACAGTTATATTTTTGTTTCAACAGACCAAAAAGTATGATCTTTGTCCCCATGTGCAGTTGCAAATCGTAGTCTGGCTTTATTCTGGCGGTTTTGGAGCAATGGCTTCTTCCTTGCTGAGCAGCCTTTCAGGTTATGTCGATATAGGACTCGTTTTACTGTGGATATACAGTGGGGCAAAAAAGTATTTAGTCAGCCACCAATTGTGCAAGTTCTCCAACTTAAAAAGATGAGAGAGGCCTGTAATTTTCATCATAGGTACACTTCAACTATGACCGACGAAATGAGAAAAAGAAATCCAGAAAATCACATTGTAGGATTTTTAATTTATTTATTTGCAAATTATGGTGGAAAATAAGTATTTGGTCAATAACAAAAGTTTANTCCTCCAAACACGACGAGTTGAGTTTTTACCAAAAAGTTCTATTTTGGTTTCATCTGACCATATGACATTCTCCCAATCCTCATCTGGATCATCCAAATGCTCTCTAGCAAACTTCAGACGGGCCTGAACATGTACTGGCTTAAGCAGGGGGACACGTCTGGCACTGCAGGATTTGAGTCCCTGGCGGCGTAGTGTGTTACTGATGGTAGGCTTTGTTACTTTGGTCCCAGCTCTCTGCAGGTCATTCACTAGGTCCCCCCGTGTGGTTCTGGGATTTTTGCTCACCATTCTTGTGATCATTTTGACCCCACGGGGTGAGATCTTGCGTGGAGCCCCAGATCGAGGAAGATTATCAGTGGTCTTGTATGTCTTCCATTTCCTAATAATTGCTCCCACAGTTGATTTCTTCAAACCAAGCTGCTTACCTATTGCAGATTCAGTCTTCCCAACCTGGTGCAGGTCTACAATTTTGTTTCTGGTGTCCTTTGACAGCTCTTTGGTCTTGGCCATAGTGGAGTTTGGAGTGTGACTGTTTGAGGTTGTGGACTGGTGTCTTTTATACTGATAACAAGTTCAAACAGGTGCCATTAATACAGGTAACGAGTGGAGGACAGAGGAGCCTCTTAAAGAAGAAGTTACAGGTCTGTGAGAGCCAGAAATCTTGCTTGTTTGTATGTGACCAAATACTTATTTTCCACCATAATTTGCAAATAAATTCATTAAAAATCCTACAATGTGATTTTCCGCCAGAGCCTTTACTCAGTACTTTGTTGAAGCACCTTTGGCAGCAATTACAGTCTCAAGTCTTCTTGGGTATGACGCTTCAAGCTTGGCACACCTGTGTTTGGTGAGTTTATACAATTCCTTTCTGCAGATCCTCTCAAGCTCTGTCAGGTTGGAAGGGTAGCGTTGCTGCACAACTTTTTTCAGGTCTCTCCAGAGATGTTCGATCGATTTCAAGTCCGGGCTCTCGCTGGTCCAATCAAGGACATTCAGAGAATTGTCCCGAAGCCACTCCTGCGTTCTCTTGGCTGTGTGCACAAGGTCGTTGTCCTCTTGGAAGGTGAACCTTCCTGAGTGCTCTGGAGCAGGGATCTCTCTGTACTTCCTGATTAATCTCCCGGCCCCTAAAAAACATCCCCACTGCATGAAGCTGCCACCACCATGCTTCACCGTAGGGATGGTGCCAGGTTTCCTCCAGATGTGACGCTTGGCATTCAGGCCAAAGAGTTCAATCTTGTTTTCATCAGACCAGAGAATCTTGTTTCTCATGGTCAGAGTCTTTAGGTGCCTTTTGGCAAACTCCAATCGGGCTGTCATGTGCCTTTTACTGAGGAGTGGCTTCCGTCTGGCCACTCTACCATAAAGGCCTGATTGGCGGAGTGCTGCAGAGATGGTTGTTCTTCTGGAAAATTCTCCCATCTCCACAGAAGAACTCTAGAGCTCTGTCAGCGTAACCATCGGGTTCTTGGTCTCCTCCCTGTCCAAGGCCCTTCTCCCCCGATTGCTCAGTTTGGCCAGCTCTAGGAAGAGTCTTGGTGGTTCTAAACTTCTTCCATTTAAGAATGATGGAGGCCATTGTGTTTTTGGGGACCTTCAATGTTGCAGCCATTTTTTGGTACCCTTCCCCAGATCTGTGCCTCGACACAATCCTGTCTCTAAACTCTACGGACAATTCCTTTGACCTCATGGAAGAGGAAGGAAGAGTGGCCCACCAACACCATTTCTAGCAACATCTGATCTCCCATCCAGGGACTGACCAGGACCAACCCTGCTTAGCTTTAGATGCAAACCAGCAGGGAAAGGTAACCAAAGATAAGAAAAATAGCAGGCACATTTCTTATTTAACCTTAATTTAAGCAGGGAGTCATGCTGAGTCTCTTTTGCAGATGAGCCCTGTAAGGGAGGGAGGCATTTACTTTAATCGCGTTATCATAAAACATGTTTCAGTAGCTAGGTTTCCATCCAACTGGCAACAGATTTTCATGCAAATATTCTAACATCCACATAAAAACAATATGTGCATTTTCTTGTCGCAGATGTAAGGCTGTGCGTGATGATGTAGTGCACTTAAAAATAAGTTAAATGGGTTTCTATCACAATTTCAACTCTACTGATGGTTTTCTCACCCCAAAAAAAATGGCATCATATAGCGAGTGTGCCCAACCTGGTATTGGCACGTGCGCTCTAGCTAACACGTATAGCCTACATGAGATTATTATGATTATTTTTATTTGTCAAAGGGCAGCCAAGCATCGATAATCATGTCACCAGAATAAGACACTCAATATTGATTGGAAAGGAGCATCAAGCTCATCACCTTACATTTTCACCACCCTGTATCAGGGATCAAGGTAAGATCCAGATGCAGACTGTCAAAGTAACACTGTTTATTGTAGCAAACAGGGGTAGACAAAGACAGGTCAAGGCAGGCAGGGGTCGAAAATCCAGGGTAAGGCAGAGATACAGGACGGCAGGCGGACTCAGGGACAGGCAGGGTTCAGTAATCCAGAGGTGGAGCATAGATACAAGACGGCATCTGTAGCCTAGTAAACTGCATGCTTTCCCGATGAGTCATTGTGGGAGGACCACACAACATGTTCACCTGGAGAAGATTGACCCCAAGAGACACATGTAAGAAGGGGTGTGTTATGATGAGCCTCTGTTGGTTGTCATGGACACAGTGGAGTTATTTTTTTTATTTTGTAATAAAAACAAACTTTGTCCATAACAGGACTCCAAGTTTACTTCGATATGATGATTATTATATCAATATTTGCACATAAAAGCGTTTCCACTGACATTTTCAGATCCCACCTTGTCAAGCTTATTTTGTTTTGTCGACATTTAGAAAGTTTCCATCAGGCCTGTCATGACATTTTTTTTATGCACTTTACTCGCATAAAAAGTTTGGATGGAAACCTGCTTACTGCAAAAAACTATTTGCCTCAATTTACAAATAATCTATTCTCGCATTTGAAAATTATTTCCTTGCAATATTTTTTTTTGCTTTCAATATCATTATTTTGGTTTGCAATGCTAAGAATTTTGTTCTCGACTTCAGAAGTTTTTACTTTACTTAATCTAACTCATATATACATAATTTTGAGTCGGTTAATCAGTTTCGGCTGAGTATGTGTTGACTATGGTTGACTGCACAGTTTATGCATGTTTTCCAATAGTTAAGCCTTAATTATGCCAATATTTGTGCTGTTGTGTGGCACACTCTGAGCTTCCTCTTTGCTCAGAAGAAGTGTACATTTGAGGGAGAAAGAGAGAGAGGGGAAGTTATTTTGAGCGACTGTGGTTGAGAGTCAGAAACAGAGAAAGGGGTGTAGAGAGAGAGAGAGAGAGTTATCAGAATCATATCTGACCCAAGCGCTCATTTCCTGTGTGTGTGTACGCTGTCTATGTGTGTGTCCTTGTGTGGCATATCTGTCTGTGTGTGTGTGTGTGTATGTGTGTCAGTGAGACAGGAAGTGGGCTGTGTGTGGTGGAGACTAGAGGGCCTGTCTGGTCACACCTCCTCTCTTCTACACCACCCAAAGGCACCCATATGCTCCCCTCCGCTCCCCTCTCTCTCCTTCCTTCTCTTCTCTATTTGCACCCCATAACCTCTTCTTTTCCATCCTCTAAAGAGACCCTTTACGCACCCCTCCAGAAAAACCAGACCCCACTAGACTGCTCGTCTTGTTCATTTTCTCCTTCCTTTTCCTAGCCCCCAACATCCCGACCCCAAATATACTTTGGCTGCTCCTCATTGTCCTGCATGACCCTCACCCTCCCTTTTCTTCTCCTCTAACTT
>QNTS01000295.1:690867-718459 GCA_003317085.1 Hucho hucho
GTTCTCTTCACGGTTCAATGGGCGAGTGGACGCTGTATTTTATGAACATAATGCGCCAACCAAACAGAGATTTATGGATATAATAAATGACTTTTTCTAACAAAAGAACCATTGGATGTCTTCGTTGGACACTTGGGAAGCACTCAGCAGAAGTTCTTCAAAAGGTAAGGGATTTGTTTTCGCTGTGAAATGTGTTTTGTGTGAACCGCGATGGTTTATGAATTTATGCTAATGGAAAATATTGGAGGTGCTACCCTCAAACAATCAAATGTAGTGCTTTCGCCGTAAAGCCTTTTTGAAATCTGACAACGCTGTGATATTGCCAAGAAGCAGATCTTTTGATGACTATGCAAAACTTGTATATTGATGAATGTTTAATAATTCAACTTTTGGATTTTGAATTTGGCGCCTTGCATTTCACCGGGTAGTGTCGGTGAAATGCAAGCGCCCCACCACTCCCTAAGTAGTTAAGGAGCCTTTTGGACCTACACTTGGTGCTCCGGGAACCGCTTGCAGTGCGGTAGCAGACAGAACAGTCTATAACTAGCGTGGCTGGAGTCTTTGACAATTTTTTGGGTCCTTCCTCTGACACTGCCTGGTATATAGGTCCTGTATGGCAGGAAGCTTGGCCCCAGTGATGTATTGGGCCATGCGCACTACCCTCTGTAGCGCCTTACGGTCAGATAACGAGCAGTTGCCATACCAGGTGTTGATGCAACCGGTTAAGATGCTCTTGATGGTGCAGATGTAGAACTTTTTTAGGACCTGGGGACCCATGCCAAATCGTTTCAGTCTCCTGAGGGGGAAAAGGTGTTGTCGTGCCCTCTTCTCGATTGTCTTGGTGTGTTTGGACCATGATAAATTGTTGGTGATGTGAACACCAAGGAACTCAACCCGCTCCACTTCAGCCATGTCGATGTAAATGGGGGCCTGCTCGGCCCTCCTTTCCCTGTAGTCCATGATCAGCTCCTTTGCCTTGCTCACAATGAGAGAGAGGTTGTTGGCCTGGCACCACACTGACAGGTCTTTGACCTCCTCCCTATAGGCTGTCTCATCATTGTCGGTGATCATGCCTACCACTGTTGTGTCATCAGCAAACTTAATTATGTTGTTGGAGTCATGCTTGGCCACTCAGTTGTGGGTGTACAGGAAGTACAGAAGGGGACTAAGCACGCACCCCTGATGGGAACCGGCGTTGAGGATCAGCGTGGAAGTCCCAGGATCCTTAGCTTAGTGATGAGCTTTGTGGGCACTATGGTGTTGAACGCTAAGCTGTAGTCAATGAACAGCATTCTCACATAGGTGTTCCTTTTGTCCAGGTGGGAAAGGGCAGTATGGAGTGCGATTGAGATTGCGTAATCTGTGGATCTGTCGGGGTGGTATGTGAATTAGAGTGGGTCTAGGGTTTCCGGGATGATGGTGTAGTTGTGAGCCGTGACCAGTCTTTCAATGCACTTCATGGCTATCGACGGTAGTCATTTAGGCAGGTTACTTTCGTTGTCTTGGGCACAGCCACCATGCTGGTCTGCTTGAGACGTGGGTATTACAGACTCGGTCAGGGAGAGGTTGAAAATGTCAGTGAAGACACTTGCCAGTTGGTCCGCGCATGCTCTGAGTACATGCCCTGGTAATCCGTCTGGCCCCGCAGACTTGTGAATGTTGACCTGTTTAGAAGTCTTGCTCACATCAGCTATGGAGAGCGTGATCATATAGTCGTCCAGAACAGCTGGTGGTCTCATGCATGCTTCAGTGTTGCTTGTCTCGAAGCCTCGAAGCGAGCATATAAGTAATTTAGCTCCTCTGGTAGGCTTGCGTCACTGGGAAGCTCACGGCTGGGTTTCCCTTTGTAGTCCGTAATAGTCTGCAAGCCCTGCCACATTCGACGAACGTCAGAGCTGGTGTAGTAGGATTCAGTGTTAGTCCTGTATTTACTACGCAATCGCAATCACACTGCACACTGCCCTAACCCAGATGTAGGGCAGTGTGCAGTGTGATTGCGATTGCGTAGTTTGTGGACCTATTGGGACGGTAAGCAAATTGGAGTGGGTCTAGGGTCTCTGGTAAGATGGAGGTGATATGATCCTTGACTAGTCTCTCAAAGCACTTCATGCTGTTCATCGACTACAGCTCAGCATTTAACTTCTTAGGGAGCGGCTGCATAGGTGACGGTTTTGGAGAGTCTGGCGTGCCCAAAGTAAAATGCCTTCCACTCAGGCCCAGAAAATAGGATATGCACATAATTAGTACTATTGAATAGGAAACACTCTGAAGTTTCTAAGAGCGTTAAGATAATGTCTGTGAGTATAACAGAACTGATATAGCAGGCGAAAATCAGAGGAAAATCCATCCGGATTTGCAGTTTTTTTTGTAGATGACCTTTTTCTCCAAGTTGCCTATTGCATACAATGTTTTGTAGGACTGAGACTGCAGTACCTATGGCTTCCATTAGATGTCAACAGTCTTTGTACCAAGACTGGGAATTCTAGGAGTAAGCAAAACAGATAGGAAGAGGAAGTAGTCAGTGGACCACTTTTGTAAACAAGGTTTGACGCGTGCGAGATTGTGAACGCGCACCACTTTATTTTTCTTTCCTATCGTTCACGTTATCGTCCGGTTGAAATATTACAGCAAATATACACAAAAGGATACCTAAGGATACATTAAAAATGATGTTTGATTTGTTTGTAGAAAGTGTATAGGTATAATTTGAAAGTGTTCTCTTCAAGGTTCAATGGGCGACTCAACGGTGGATTTTATGATCATAACGCGCCAACCAAACTGAGAATTATGGACATAATAAATGACTTTTTCTAACAAAAGAACCATTGGATGTCTTTGTTGGACACTTGGGAAGCCCTCAGCAGAAGTTCTTTGAAAGGTAAGGGATTTTATATTAGGGATTTAATGCGTTTTGTGAGACCCACGTTGGTTAAGAATTTATGCTAATGCATAAAATATGAGAGGGGCTATCCTCAAACAATCAAATGTTGTGCTTTCGCCGTAAAGCCTTTTTGAAATGTGACAACTCTGTGATATTGCCAAGAATCAGAGCTTTTGATGACTATGCAACACTTTTATATTGATGAATGTTTAATAATTCAACTTTTGGATTTTGAATTTGGCGCCTCACATTTCACCGGGTCTCATAAAACGCATAAAATCGCTAATATAAAATCCCTTACCTTTCAAAGAACTTCTGCTGAGGGCTTCCCAAGTGTCCAACGAAGACATCCAATGGTTCTTTTGTTAGAAAAAGTCATTTAATATATCCATAAATCTCCGTTTGGTTGGCACGTTATGTTCATAAAATAGAGCATCCATTCGCCCATTGAACCGTGAAGAGAACACGTTCAACCTATACCTATACACTTGTCCAAGAACAATCAAACATCATTGATAATGTATCCTTAGGAACACTTTTATGTATATTTACTATAATATTTCAACCGGATTATAAACTGGACGATAGGAAAGGAAAAAACCACAGTGCGCGCGAGCCCATGAACGCTCCTCCTCTTCTGTTTACATCCGGTGACTAGTTCGAAATTCTTCTTCTATTACCATCCAGGGCAACCTAACATCACCAAACACTGTCTAGAGACTGTTGACATCCAGTGGAAGCAATAGGTACTGCAATCTTACTCCCATATATGGCTGTTTTCAATAGGGAGGGGTTCAAAATGAGGCAATGTGTCAAAAACACTTTTTCCAGGACAGAAATTCCTCGGGTTTTCGCCTGCTATATCAGTTCTGTTATACTCACAGACAATATTTTAACACTCTTAGAAACTTCAGTGTTTCCTATCCAATAGTACTAATTATGTGCATATCCTAGTTTCTGGGCCTGAGTGGCAGGCCTTTTACTTTGGGCACGCCAGACTCTCCAAAACCGACACCTCAGCTGCCGCTCCCTAAGAAGTTAANTGACTAGTTCGAAATTCTTCTTCTATTACCATCCAGAGCAACCTAACATCACCAAACACTGTCTAGAGACTGTTGACATCCAGTGGAAGCAATAGGTACTGCAATCTTACTCCCATATATGGCTGTTTTCAATAGGGAGGGGTTCAAAATGAGGCAATGTGTCAAAAACACTTTTTCCAGGACAGAAATTCCTCGGGTTTTTGCCTGCTATATCAGTTCTGTTATACTCACAGACAATATTTTAACACTCTTAGAAACTTCAGTGTTTCCTATCCAATAGTACTAGTTATGTGCATATCCTAAACCGACACCTCAGCTGCCGCTCCCTAAGAAGTTAAACAATTTTGTATATAATGTTTACATATCCGATATTACTCATATCAAATGTATACACTGTACTCTATACCATCTACTGAATCTTGCCTATGCCGTTCAGACATCAACTCAAATCTCTAGCCACTTTAATAATTAAAAGTGGATGTAATAAATGTATCCCTAGCCACTTTAAACGATGCCATTTATATAATGTTTACATATCCGACATTACTCATCTCACATGTATATACTGTACTATTTACCATCTACTGCATCTTGCCTATGCCGGTCAGCCATCGCTCATCCATATATGTCTATGTACATACTCGTATTCAATCCTTTACACTTGTGTGTATAAGTTAGTTGTTGTGAAATTGTTAGATTACTTGTTAAATACTACTGCATGGTCAGAACTAGAAGCACAAGCATTTCGCTACACTCGCATTAACATCTGCTAACCATGTGTATGGTTAATAAATAAAATTCGATTTGATTTTATTTGATGATAAAGATCAAAAATGTAATAAACAAATAAAATTGTGACATAAGGCAAAAATACACAGTTAATAATGAATAACAATAATGAGTAAAAGTAACATGGCTACAGTGCCTTGTAAAAGTTTTTCCTATTTTGTTGCATTACAACCTGTCATTTAAATGGATTTATATTTGGATTTCATGTAATGGACATACACAAAATAGTCAAAATTGGTGAAGTGAAATGCAAAAAATTACTTTAAATAAAATTTAAATCATATGGAAAAGGGGTGCGTGCATATGTATTCACCCCCTTTGCTATGAAGCCTCTAAATAAGATCTGGTGCAACCAATTACCTTCAGAAGTCACATAATTAGTTAAATAAAGTCCACCTGTGTGCAATCTAAGTGTCACATGATCTGTCATATGATCTCAGTATATATACACCTGTTCTGAAAGGCCCCAGAGTCTGCAACGACACTAAGCAAGGGGCACCACCAAGCAAGCGGCACCATGAAGACCAAGGAGCTCTCCAAACAGGTCAGGGACAAAGTTGTGGAGAAGTACAGATCAGGGTTGGGTTATAAAAAAATATCAGAAACTTTGAACATCCCACGGAGCACCATTAAATCCATTTTTAACCTGTTTGGGATCATCGGGCCGCTAGCGGTCCACCTACGACAACATCTGAAATGCAGAGCGCCAAATTAAAATTACAAAAATAGTAATATTAAACATTCATAAAGCTTAGAATCTTGGTAATCGAACCGCTTTATCTGATTTACAATAGGCTTTACGGCGAAAGCATAGCATTTGATTATACTTATAAATATATTTCAAACCAGCACAGGCGTCACAAAAATAAAAAATAGCGACAAAATAAATCACTTACCTTTGAAGATCCAGCTATACAATAAATTGTCAATTTGTTCGATAAAGTCCCTCTTTATATCCCAAAAACTCAGTTTGGTTGCGCATTTTGTTCAGTAATCCACCCGTTCAACTCGTTCAATATACAGACAAAGGAATCCAAAAAGTTACCAATAAACTTCGTCCAAACAAGTCAAACAATGTTTCTAATCAATCCTAAGGTACCCTAATATGTAAATAAACAATCAAATTAAAGACGGAATGTAGTATGTTCAATACCGGAGCTAAATAACAAAGAGCGCACCCTCAGTCACGCCTGCCACAGGACTACAGACCCAAGGAGGAACCCAATGATAAACTACAACTATTTTTCAAAGAACAAGCCTGAAACCTTGTCTGAAGACTGTTGACATCCAGTGGAAGCCATAGGTACTGCAATCTTGGAGCTATTATTTTCATTGTGCAAAAAGAAACCATAACGATTGCATGGGAGCTCAAAAAAGCAATTTTTCCGGATGGATTTTCCTCTGGTTTTTGCCTGCCATATCATTTCTGTTATACTCACATACATTATTTTAATAGTTTTAGAAACTTCAAAGTGTTTTCTATCAAATACAACTAATATATGCATATCCCAGCTTCTGGGCCTGAGTAACAGGCATTTTACTTTGGACATGCCAGTCTTTCCGAACTTCCGAACACTGCCCCCTAGCCCGGAGGTAAAAAAAATGGAAAGAATATGGCACCATAACAAACCTGCCAAGAGAGGGCCGCCCACCAAAACTTATGGACCAGGCAAGGAGGGCATTAATCAGAGAGGCAACAAAGAGACCAAAGATAACCCTGAAGGAGCTGCATAGCTCCACAGCGGAGATTGGAGTATTTGTCCATAGGACCACTTTAAGACGTACACTCCACAAAGCTGGGCTTTACGCAAGAGTGGCCAGAAAAAAGCCATTGCTTAAAGTGAAAAATTAGCAAACATGTTTGGTGTTCGCCAAAAGGTATGTGGGAGACTCCCCAAACATATGGAAGAAGGTTCTCTGGTCAGATGAGACTAAAATTGAACTTTTTGGCCATCAAGGAAAACACTATGTCTGGTGCAAAACCAACACCTCTCATCACCCCGAAAATACCATCCCCACAGTGAAGCATGGTGATGGCAGCATCATGCTGTGGGGATGTTTGTCATCGGCAGGGACTGGGAAACTGGTCAGAATTGAAGGAATGATGGATGGCACTAAATACAGGGAAATTCTTGAGAGAAGCCTGTTTCAGTCTTCCAGAGATTTGAGACTGGGATGGGGGTTCACCTTTCAGCAGGACAATGACCCTAAGCATACTGCTAAAGCAACACTCAAGTGGTTTAAGGGGAAATATTTAAATGTCTTGGAATGGCCTAGTCAAAGCCCAGACCTCAATTCAATTGTGAATCTGTGGTATGACTTAAAGATTGCTGTACACCAGCGGAACCCATCCAACTTGAAGGAGCTGGAGCAGTTAGTGCAAGACTGTTAGTGCAAAAAAGGGCCAGTACAGGTAGTCCGATTAGCAATTTGATTAGCTATTTAGCAGTCTTGTTTACCAGTCTTATGGCTTCGGGGTAGAAGCTATTCAAGGTCCTGTTAGTTCCAGACTTGGTGCACTGGTACCGCTTGCTGAGGACCCATGCCAAATCTTTTCAGCCTCCTGAGGGGGAAAAGGCACTGTCGTGCCCTCTTCACAGATGTGTGGTTGTGTGTGGGCCATGTTAATTCCTTATGGATGTGGATACAGAGGAACCCGCTGCACTACAGCCCCATCGATGTGGATGGGGGCGTGCTTGCCCCTCCATCTACTGTAATCCACGATCAGCTCCTATGTCTTGCTGACATTGAGTGAGAGGTTGTTCTCCTGGCACTGCACTGCCATGTCTCTGACCACCTCCTCTGAGCGAGCCATGAACAGTTGATGGTCTGAGCTATATAAAAATAAAGTGACTGCTGACATAGTCAGAGCTGCTAAGTACCTTGGCCGTCAGTATCCTTGGTGTGTTTTAGCTTAACTGTGGGGCGACACAATTAACTTATTTACAGTTAATTAACCACTGCAAATCTCTTTGTTAGCAAGCACTGTCTCCAAAACGATAAGCTGTCTCCAGTAATGTTTACTTTTTTATGTTTGATGTCTCCACTTTCCAAGCATATTGTAAGACTGTTTGAGAAGAAGAAGAGAAATCATTAGGCAATACAAAAATGCGTGCCCATGAATTGTATGTTGCAAAAGTCACTACTTTACCAAGTGTCTGTTTCTGTCTGTTTGTGTTGACCTGTCCAGGTGAGAAGCCATACAAATGCACCTGGGATGGCTGCACATGGAAGTTTGCCCGCTCTGACGAGCTGACACGCCACTACCGGAAACACACAGGTGTCAAGCCCTTCAAGTGTGCGGACTGTGACCGCAGCTTCTCCCGCTCAGACCACCTGGCCCTGCACCGACGGAGACACATGCTGGTGTGAGACAGTTGCTGGGTGATGATGTCATCAGAAGGAGCATACACACACACTTACACACACACAGTGCCGCCGGGGGAGCAGGGTCTCTCCCTCAATGTGGTTCAGCTGGACTGGACACACACCGCTGTCTGTCTGTGAGGCGGTGGGGAGAGCGGAGTAAAATGCAAAGAAAGGCATCTGTCTGTCCACAGAGAAAAAAAACAGGGTCGGTTCTGGATCCTCAGTGACTGAGGAGGGTCGGAACTGGAAAATGCTATTTTATTATCATTTTGGAGTTTTGACGTAAACCTGTCTTTTTTCCAGGCACTGTTCTTAAATGGTTTCACTTTGGAGTTTTTCTCTGAAGGAGTTGTGCTCTTCTTCGTTCATTTGGACAGGAACCTTAATCGCAACCGTTCTTCTTGATGTCTTTGTTTTGGTTATATTGTTCAAAATGGCTGCTTTTCTCGCGTCTATAATGTGAAAGAACTAAGGATTGCATGGCAGGATGGAAGGGCTGTGTGCATGTGTGTTTTTGAAGTATAGGGCAGACCTTGGCCTTGCATTGGTAAATGGAATAAACAGACACAGATTCTGGTTCGTCCATGGAGAGTATTGTTTCCCAGTTCACTCCCTATAGCAGCTCCCGGCCTCTCTGTGCTTCAGGACAACCGGGAGCAGAGGGCGCCACCCACTCATTGATTGTACCCATAAAAACTGTTTTGAGTGTTCTAGAATCAGCATTCTAGAATGAGTTCTAGTTCCAGTGTTCTAGATTCAGAAGTATCAGAGGCATCCCAGTGGGCCAGTGTTATAGAAGCTGTAAGGGGGCGGAGTTAACCCCAACCCAATGTCAGCAAACCAGCAACTGAGATTAAAGAGTACAGTATATCCACAAACAGAGAGCATCAGTAACCTCACTCATTCACATCCACGCATATTACAATACATACAGGTTTAGTATACATGTTTGTTTTTGGTATTTGTTTGGTTTTTTATCCAATGGTTTTTGTTAGCACATGACTCAACCGCATTGCACCTAGAGCTTCTTTGAAACGTTTTATTTAAAAAAACTTTATTGGTGCATTTTGTGCTGTGATTAGCAATCTCATTGGGTAAATATAGTTTCAATATCGAGACTTTTTTCATTTTTGGTTTATTATATCTTGCTGTGTATGCCTGCTTTTCATCCATTTCACAAATAAAGATCAATCCGCACCTCAATGTACAATGAACTTTAAAACAAATCAAATGAACATATCTGGCATTTGAAAACGACTTTGAACCACCTTACAGATTGACACCTTATATGATGATTCCATGAAGTTCAAGGATTTTGTTTTGTATCCCTGCTCTTTACAGTGAAAGGGATTGGCATTGTGATAATTTGTGTGTTAGTAGTCTAGAGCTAACACATCTTGGGTTTAGTTAATAATAATATAATATATGCCATTTAGCAGACACTTTAATCCAAAGCGACTTACAGTCATACGTGCATACATTTAGATCAGAGGGCTAAGCCACTCGGTTACTCGAGTTCAATAGAAGAGCAAGAGGGAAATGTAGAGGGAAATGTTTTTGTACCCTTGTTCTGGTTGCTGATGTCATACACAAATAAGTCCTCAATTTCTACCAGTGCCACTTCTTCGTTTGTACTCTATACTACAAATGTCTATATTTCTACAGCACAATGTTCTAGGCAAGCTCACTTATTTTGGTTACCCCCTCCCTGTAAATTGTGTGGAAAATTTCACATGAATTATTGGTGGTTGAGGAGGAACAGGTTTTTCTAAATGTATCTATGAAGAGACCTACACTCTTAGAATAAAGTGATATCTAGAACCTAAAATGGTTATTTGGCTGTCCCCATAGGAGAACCATTTGAAAAACGATTTTTGGCTCCAGAAAGAACACAAAAGAGTTCTACCTGGAACCAAAAAGGGTTCTCCTATGGGAAAAGCGGAATAAACTTTTTGGAACCATTATTTCTAAGAATGTACAGTGCCAAAATGAAGGGAAAAAAACATAACTTTTCTACATTCTTTATAATGTAATACACTGTAGTACACAATGTACACAGACAGTTGGCCCTGTAGCTTTCTGTGGCTGGGAGCAGTGTCTTTTTTACACATACACAAATCATGATGTGAGGTCTTCAGATCCAGCTTCAGGTCCACCTTTAATAGTAGTTTTTCATGCATCGATGACAGATACTTATCTACCATATTCAGTGTTATGGTTAATTCAACACACTACAACCACATTTTGATAATTTTCTGTTTGTACATGGAGTAAAAAGACATCTACGGCTATATAGAGATTTATATTTAGCCGTATTAAGATTTATGGCTATATATATAACTGAGGTATTCTGAGAGAAAGAAAATGTGGCTCAACTTTCAATTAGTCAGTGCAATGACATCAACCACTTATATTTTGCATATTGTTTGACATCAACTGCAAATTACCAGTTAAAGACAATTTATTCAGCCGATTGGAAAGAGATATCTATGGACATACAACTAGCTCTACATAAACCTTTCTGAGATATTATCATAGTTATTCTCAACAGAATCCCACATGTATGATAATTGTATGTGTATTTTTGTTGTGAAGAACACAGAAGTTAGAGAAAGCTGGATCCCTGCTTACAGTTTCAGGAGCTCATTTCAGAAGGTCAGTAAGTTAAGATTTTGTCTAGTCAAGTGCTTATACACAACGTTTTTGAGAGTGCAGCATATGCTTAGTGATTTACTAACACAGGCATACACCAGTGGTTTCGGTCCTATAATTCAAAACCACATCCTTATCCGGAAAAAAATATATTTATCAGAAATATAATATGCCGAATTTGTCTCTCTCCTTTTGGTTTTCTGAAGTATTATAATATATGTCATATTATGTTGTTATATGTTGTTTGTGTACATGTTAATATTTCATTGGCCTATTTTGGCCCAAGCATATCATCGGCAACTTGTTTGTTATGAAGTCCATTTATACATAGTCATAATTTTCAACATTTTATTATTCATATGCTGTACTTTTCTGAAATGAGGGGTACCTCATCTTGCATATAACGATTTTATGTAAAAGTATATATATTTTGAAATGTTTTAATATATGTGATAGTGGAAATAAAAATTAAAACTCAGTTCTACAGCCTGTATATACATTTGAAAATAGGGCTTTGATTATTAGATACAAGGAAATACATTTATACATGTAAAGTATTTTTCAAAGATTCTAATTTATCTGATTTGATATACAGTAACATGGGGCTATTGATTCTAAACTGTTTTGTTATCTAAAATACTAATATAAATGATCAAATCTGATGTCAGAAATGTGCATTTTGGTTCGTGATTTTCTTATTTCTCAAAACAAGAGAATGTTTTCATATAAATATAGTCAATATGATAATTGCTTTTATGAATTGATCAAACTTTATTATGTCATTCTCTACCCAGCCATGTTGAGTTGAAGAATATTACAATTACAAGTACAGATTCATATCAACGTTTATCTAAATTCTACATATATTTTCTTTAAATTGAACTTAACTTGAAAGTTATAACTAATATTTAGCATGTGTACACAGAGGCTTATTGTATGCATGCATTACCACTCCCCTTTGGCATAATCAAAAGTTTTTACGAGCATAATTCTTTAACGGTAAGCAGGGTCAAAGTTATGCAATAATGAATAGTGCCTCCTATCACAGCGAATCTCTGAAAAGCATGCACATAAACTATTTCACAACTAACGCGTATCAGGTACATTCAAATATAAACCTTTGAATTGATACTCAGACAGAGATGTATTTGTAAAACATAAAACTCTGAGACCAATTTGGAAAAACCCAGACTCCCATTGTTCAGTTTATTTTCAATGCACTGAGCCTTACCCTATCTTTTCCATAGAGTATCCCCAAATGTCAGCCCTTTTACATGCTGTATGTATGTCACATGAAAGCTGCATATGATTTGTATGGATGTATTTACAATATTAACTTCACAAAGAGAATTTCATTATTTTATCGTTATCGTATCATTTAGGTTTTGACCTCTCCGATACTGGTCATTGGTGCAACTACTTAGGTTTTTTTCACAATCAGCCACACCATACTGCAGTATGTGAAATCACAGAAGAGAGTGAAAGACATTTGAATTACCTGACTGAATTTATTGCGGTTTGCAGGGAATTCTCTATTGAATATGTAAAGGCCGGAATACCAACCCTTGGGGAGCTTCCTTTGATAGAATTCTGATTACACTTCTGTATCCGTTCAATATTTCTTTAATTTCTGTATCAATTCTGTGTTTGTTTTATCTCTGTTTTTGAAGAATTACGTAGTGATGCCAATGCCTTTGTTTCAAGTTTACTGCTATTACGTACAGTAATTGTTGTTCCTGTATTCATGTAAAGTGACTGTATTGTAAATGTATTCAGAGCTTTTCATTCTTACCGTAAAATTGTGATATGCCCCACAATGCTTCAAAGGGAGTCGTTAGCTCAAGGAATTCTGGGAACTAATTCGGAATCCCAATGTTTTTCAAAGGTTGAAAGAGGTTCAAAGGTTTTTCTTTTGTTCTTTCTTTCTGTTTTTCAAAAGTTGTCTAAATATTCTGTTAATGCTTTTTGCTTTTTCTGTATTTTTTCGTATGGATGGAGCTGTGAAATTAAATTAAACCGAGTTGAAACATATACATGTATATGAATGAGGCATGAAGGTTAATAAAGTTGCATTTTGTATGTAACATGCTCGTACCATAACTCATTTAGACTGTGTTGTTGCTGGTATGTGGTTTTGGTTTCACAAGCAGATTTGAGTGCTATACTCACATTCGCTGGAAGTCAGAAACCTAAGCTTATGTCCTGGAATGTAAAGATAAGATGGGCCATGATCTTCGGCGGGCCTTCAATCATCTATCCAAGTGTGTATACAGTAAGGGCACTTTGCTAGGCTTTGTTATGGCTCTACAAACAACAATTCCCCTATACTTATCAGTGTATGCATCCCGTAGGCTTATCAATGATTTATGAGGTGGTTTTCATGATAGCGTCCAACACAATTAGTTTTCGCTGATCCCTCCACATACTGAAAAGTCTCCCCTCTTGGTGACAGGTGGAACCTAGGAGCGGCTCCAGCCGCAGAGCCAGGGCAACAACCACATAGTTGGTTGAAGTCCAGAACAAGTCTCGGGTCCAGGATGTCCTGGGCAGACACCCACGCCCGCTCCTAGCCCTCCCAGTCCACCAGGTACTGCAGGGTGCCCCAGACCGACAAG
The DNA here is from genome assembly GCA_003317085.1 of Hucho hucho. Classification (NCBI taxonomy): domain Eukaryota; kingdom Metazoa; phylum Chordata; class Actinopteri; order Salmoniformes; family Salmonidae; genus Hucho; species Hucho hucho. Next base: position 704,217 of record QNTS01000295.1, read on the forward strand.
CCTCCAGCAGACGGCGGACAGTGTAGGCCGGGCGACCGACAACAAGTCGAGGGGGCGGAGAGGCATGTGTGGGGGGAGAAGGGACTGGTTCTTAACAGTTTGATATGGGAAAAGCGGAAGGAAATACAGAAATATCTAATTTACAAAAGTATTCACACTGTGGCAACCTGTAGGCCAGCGGAGAGCTACAAAAGAAGGAGCAGGACCGTGATCAGCTCTAGCCAGAGGGCTAGAGAGGTCAAGGTGAGTCAGCACCATGGAAAGCTCTACAGGCATCAACTGGGGCTGGTGATTCAACACCAATACTACAATACTGTGGAATAAGTCAAGGGGTATGGAGACCTTCTGAAGGCACTGGAGGTTGGGGTAAAGTCATTTTTATGGCCATATAATTACCAAAGAGCTAGGCGGAGTTTGCGATGGTGTGGCAACTTCAGAATGATTTGTACATAAAGGTATATAAATCGTAGGGTTGGCATTGCTCTATGAGAAACTGACAAAAGGCATTTAAAACACAATAGTTCATGTTCCAATGAAAGCGCAAATGTCTTGAAAGGGTATTCTTTGTTAAATGTCTATGCGGATCATTGCTGTTCTTTTCTCACAGAGCAGTGTCAATCCCCCTCCCTGGTGCTCGAAGTTGCCAGGATCCCGAGCGTGACACACTCTTGCCACCATCATTATGCACACCTGCCTTCCCCCAGTCACGCGCATCAGCGATTATTGGACTCATCTGGACTCAATCACCTCTGCCATTACCTCCCCTAAATCTGTCTGGTTCCCCGCTCTGTTCCCTGCTTCAGCATTAATGTTTGTTTGTCTTTGTATACCCGTGTGCTGACGCTGGTCCTGTCCTGTTACCTGTCTGTTCCGCATTAAATGTTTAACTCCCCGTACCTGCTTCTCATCTCCGGCGTCGGTCCTTACATAAATATTGGTAACCTGAAATGATAGCTCTTATTATTTAATTTATTTAATCAAATTATCATGACTAAAAATAAATTTTACAACACACAGTAAATACAGTATCTTACATTTTTGTATAGACAAGAAAAGCAGTAATCAAGTTATTTTTACAGTGTACCAGACTGTCTTTTACTTCATCTTTAATTAATTTATAAAACATTAAAGGTAGAATCCTTAATTAAACAATAACAAAGCGTACTCCTGCTCGTTTTGCAAAAAATAGAAGGGATGGGGATGGAGAAATGTAACCACTCAAATTCATAGACATAGATGTAAGGACTGACCATTCATGACATCAAATGTATAGTTTTAACCATGTTTTGAGGCTATACAGTGTTTGTTTACATTTATGCTGTTTACAAATTCTGGAGTAAAACAAGTTGAACTAAGCTCATTAGGTATTTATAAATTATTAACCTCAAGAGTCAATGGTTATATGTAATTAATTTATGAGTCCAAAAATGGATGTAGCAACTAAGGAGTCTTGCTTTAAAAGGCACTTAGAAAATCAGCATAATCAGCATAATGTGTGATATTATTTTTAGCAATATATATTTAAAAAATACTTAGACTTCCCTTTGTAAATGGTCTACAGCAATGAAAGGTAGTTATACTTAAAAGTCAATAGCAATACATTGTCAATAGCAATACATCAAATATTGTCTTTCAGTGCCAATACTCACTAGAAAAGGAAGAGATTATACTGTAGATCAGTGTTTACATTTTCTAAACCTTTCATTGAGTACCCCCAAATGTTACACTTTTTCGATATATTCCAGTACTAGCACACCTGATTCAACTGGTCAACTCATCATCAAACGAACCAGAGGTATCAGCTATTATGCTGCAAGGATTCTCTTAGAATGCTGGTGATCTATTTATTTTAGAATTACTCTGTATGTTCCATGTGTGGAACCTAACTTCTTGGTTTAAACTGAGCTTTTTTCTTTATTTTTTTCTTTTCTATTTTATTTTTTAATTTCTGTTTGTATGTTTGCTTAAAATGCATGTATTGAGGGACGCAGTGATGGGGATGGGGTGAGAGGAGCGGGGAGAGGAGGATGGTGTGTGTGTGTGTGTGTGTGTGTATATATATATACATACAGGTATGTGTAAGGGAGTACTGTTTTTGCTTTGTCCTTGTTATTGTATCTCTTAATATGGGTGAAAATTGTGAAATTCCAACAAAACTCATCATCAAACATGATTCGTTGAATCAGATAGTACCGGAATAGATCAAATGCGTGGAATGGCTGGGGGTACTTGAGCAGAGGTTTGGGAAACACTGCTATTGATAAACCATAGAGATACTAAAAGTAGCTCGTTTGTCATTATAGCTTGACTCAATCCACCTTTGAGCTCTTATTTAAAAAATCTAACCATGGCAATATTTACTCAAATAAATACATGGAAAATCTACACCCATGTTGCAGTCACAATTGTATTGTGAAATGTATTGAGATTTACTTAAATATAATGTTTATTTGACTTTGATCTAATAAAAAAATAAGATGTATGTAGGTTTCGCTAGCTCTGGTGCCTCTTCGTGTGTAGAGCCAGGTGGTCAGACCGGGAGAAACAGCGGTTACACACACCACACTGGAAGGGCTTGGCCCCTGTGTGTTTCCTGAAGTGGCGAGTCAGCTCGTCAGAACGAGCGAAGCGCCACTCGCACCCCTCCCAGGAGCATTGGTATGGCTTCTCTCCTGGAATGCAGCACCGAATTAGATTTTTCTACAGCAGAAACAGGGACGATCATGTTCCATCATAAAATGTACAGTACTAAATAAATACTTAAACTATACTACTTATGTTGACAGGGTTAGTAAAGATAATATTTCATATTTAACATCAAGTCTCTTGAATGAATTAGAATCCATAATACTTGTATTTTTAAAAATAACGACTTAAAACACAAACAGGTTTCGTTTGTTTACACTCTTTAAAACAGCTTTCCCATTCAACAACATGCAGCAACATTTGGCGGGCCATATCTGTCAGCATAAAGAATGAAAAAGCATTATTCTGCCTGGTAACATAACATGCTGCCCCCCCAAAATAAGATACGAGTCACCCATAACAGGACTTTTATAATGTTACCAGTAAAACACTTACCCGTATGTGTCCGCAAATGGGCCTTTAAATGGGAGGACTTGGTGTAGACTTTCTTACATGCTGATGAAAAAGAATGGAACAAAAGGCATGTCATTACAACATAACTATAATTGATTCATAAGCTCTTAACAAGAACATCCTACATCTAATAGAGTGGAGTTAATGGTCACGATTGAATTACAAACCATACATTGCATTAGTGACATCCCACTGACCTTTCACACTCTCCTGTGCAGCCAAAATGGAACCCACACTCTATTTCTGTCTCTTAATTTGTCGTGTTTTTAAAGTTTTGTAATGTGCAAAAGTGCAATCTAAGTCCCAAAAATAGTGAAATAACATTGTAAAGGAAATGTTGTGAGTTTTATGACAATTTAGTCATGTTTATTGAGTTGGAAAACATATTTACATTGTGCCAGTGCCTAGCTAGCTAGCTAGCTAGCTACATTAGTGAATAATGCTAACTAGCTAGCTAGCTTCACCACCCTGTGTTGGTACATTTTACTAACTAAAATAGTTATTGCTTTGAGTCTGAAATGTGGAATTGAATTTGAATGGTTTGAATCTTTGTCAAATCCATTAATGAAAAGTCAAACTAAAAATGTCATTGTAACAGAACCGAATAAAATAGCATAGGACTATAACGTTACGGTGTTACACCAAAAGCACCTAATTTCTAGTAAGATTTGGTTAGCTGAAGCTGAACAGTCACATTCCTTGTCTCATGTGCCCAAAACTCAACAGCGCGTGCCACTATGTATGCTTTGATTGAAACAAAATACAAGAAGGCTAATAATTGAACACCATATTCTCTAAATTACTAAATTACAGTCCCATGAAACTGATTGACATTAAATGATTGGCATGCAGACGCAGTTCATGCATTTCACCGGTAAATCGTGATGATGGCCTATTTAGAAATCAGGTATGCCTGACTTGGTGTTTGAGGGTATATGTGTTGGCATAGGCAGATGTTACAATAGGAGGATGCATTTCATGCATATTCTATAATAATATTCAACAGTCTACATCTGTCAGTACAAACCTTGATTGAGAAATAATGAGGTAATTATTTTATTTTTTATTCACACTCCCGCACCTAAGAAAATATCACTACACTATTGTAATGGGACTCCCTGTCAGTTCTTCTCACCTGGAACATCACAGTGATGTATCCTCCTCCTCTCCAGGTCAGGGTTATTCCTGCGGTTACACCTCCCTGGACCTGACTGGGCCAACGCTGGGGACTCTGGCCCAACACCAGGGCTCAGGCCTGCTCCAAGACTAGAACTTTGGCCTTGTCCAAGATCTGGACTCTGAACAAGTCCTAGACCTGAGCTTTGGACTGGCACAAGACCAGGACTCAGATTCGAGGCATTCCTTGCTGCATAAGATGGAGGCAGAGACAGATTCTGGATCAGCTCTTTCCTTCTGTCCGGGCTCCCTGGCTCTGAGTTGGGTGGGGACAGAGGAAGATAAGCTGGTCGCTGCTGCGAATGGCTTGCGATCTGGGTTTGCAGAGGATAGCCACCATTTTGTGGGCATCCCATAGATTTGACAGCACTCTGGGGGGATGATAAGTGGACGTTGCTGAAAGGGAACGACAAGGAGGACACTGGGACCCCGTTGTGGAGGTCTGAGTTCACTGGATGACTAGGCACCAGCTGCTCCAGCTCAGAGTTTAACAGCTGGAACAACGGAACATCTGGTAAGTCCAGGGTGCGCATTTCCTGTTTGATGAACATGCTACTTCCTGTGTCTGTTGAAGCGCCATAAAGCCCAGGGTGTTCTGGAAGGGTTGTTGGACCAAGGTTGCCGTGGCAACTGGGGTGGATGAGGAAGTGGGAGAGAGACTCTGTCTTGATGGGTCTCATAGGCCGACATATGCCCGGGCTCAGGTAGGTGACATCAGGGAAGAGAAGGCTCATGTTGATGCTGTATGGGGAACTAAGGTCCTCTGTGAAAGATGTCTGTCTGGAGGCTGGGACTTTCTGAGGATAAGGGGACAGATATTTGTCCATCTCAGATTTACCTTGTAATGAAAAAAATTTAAAATAGTGAGTGTTCAAAATGAGTATTTGTGAGTTACATTTAATACAGTTTTGTGTTAAATCATTAACTTGTGAATATCCATGATCCTAACATTGTAACATCTATAACTTAGTTCTAACAATCCAATCCGTCACTGAAATGGCCTATAAAGTATTCACAGGGCTATCACTGAAATAGACCCATGAGAAGGCTACTGGAACATGGTGTGGCATAGGGTCATCGCTTAATCTCTGTTTATATTTTTTTGCAGCCCTACCAGTGCTCATAGGAGAGAAAAGAGAGAATGGTGACCATGTTCATATCAACCAGTCTGCAGTGAAACATTTATCATGTAGGCTACACTGTACTCCCCAATGGCCTTATGCTACATTCACCCTTCTCCCGTAAAACCTTTCATTCCACATCCCTAAAAAGACTACACTGACCAACGCAAAACAAGATCACATTATATCTGTCTCCACGTGTCAATCAACTGATATTGAAACATGTACAGTATTTGGATAAAACAACTGGAACCAGTGCACTTCGCTTGGTGGGCTTCTGAAGAGTAGCCAGGCTTCTGAAGAAGGCCTAGTGCTCCAACTTGGTCACAGAGCATTTCGTATAATTCTGTACACAGTCCATTTAGTATGATATGTTACATTACGTATGGAATGTACTAATTTGTGGATGTCCATTTCGTATGACATGTTACAAATTACAATTGGTATTATACAAATTCGCTAAACGTATGACATGTTGCAAATTCTAGCTAGGTGGCTAACATTAGCTAGGCTAGAGGTTAGGGTTAAGGTTAGGGTTAAGGTTAGGGGAAGGGTTAAGGCTATGATTAGGGGAAGGGTTAGCTAAAAGGGTCATTAAAGTTAGGGTTAGCTAACATGCTAAGTAGTTGCAAGTAGCAAAAAAATTGTAACTTGTTGAAAAGTAGCCTAATTAGCTCAAATGCAAAGTTGTCCGTGATGAGATTCGAACTCACAACCGATGGGTTGCTAGACGTTTGTGTTATATGCCTGCCCATCCACCCTACTTTCGTTTTCGCCTTAAGTAACAATCTAATTATGTTACGTCTTGTCTATGAAACCAGGCTGGGCGCCCCTGTCTAGGCGATGGAACTCTATGGCTGATTTTAGACTGTCCAGCTGCTGCCTGCATGCGCTGCACGTATCTATCCTATGTTTTGAGATTGAGGGCAACGTTTCATCTCAGTCCACTATCTACCTGTCTGTACATGTAGGCTATTTTGCCTGGCAATTAGAAATCAGAATAGTATAATATAGCCTAAATATCAAAGTGTTCCTAGTAACATCCGATGTCAGTTCAGTACGAACCAGGGTGCAGGGAATGTTGCATACCACCTAGACTACTGTTGACCGTCAACCTGCCTTTACAGTGATGTGGGTGAATAACGTCCCGTACTATTTTACAAAAATCACATGGGCAACATCTACGTACGACTATCAAAACATACCCAAGCCTTCAATACACTCTTTGCCGCTACGTTTCTCATCTAAAACGGGAGGTGTTGTTGTGGCAGTGCGCCAACGATTCCATGCAATCTACTTGCTCAAACTGTAAACTCGCTTTCTAATTGAATACCGTACCAGATTGTAGTCGTGAAACGAAGAGCTGCCACTGAGTGTATTCCTCATGTTGTAGAGGACTTGTCCATGACCATGATCTTCTCCGTCTCCGTCTCCTTCTCCTTCTCCTCTCAGGCCGTCTGCCAGTGGTGGTGCGGCGCGTTTATGATTGTCGAGCGCGTCCTGACCCAGAGCACACCAAACATTATTCGTTAAGTCAGTGGCCATAAACGCTGATAATATTACATCCAGTAGTCGGCGAAAATGGTCAAAATGAGTAATTTATCATAGGAATAATTCAGATTTGAACAAATAGCTCAAGCCAGGCAGCTGTCAAATTCTGCGCACGCTATCTTGTTTTGTGTATGTGCTTATCAAATTACGCAACTGCATGATAGCAGTGTGGGCTGAGCTGGACATGTATATGGCCATATACCACGAACCCCCTAGGTGCCTTATTGCTATTATAAATTGGTTATCAACATAATTAGAGCACTAAAAAACATTTTGGGGTCATACCCGTGGTATACCACTGCCGTCAGCCAATCAGCATTCAGGGCTCTAACCACCCAGTTTATAATGCAGAATAGACAGAACATAAAGCTTCAAGTATTGAGTAGCTTTGCTTTTACATTACATTTCAAGGAAGGGAGGAGTGAAAAGGATAGTGGTGGAAAGGCAGAAACGTGATTGTGGGAAGATTAACTTGTCAAGTGGGGAAACCTATTAATGAATTCAGTTACTTATTCACAGCCTCTTAAAAATAACATTGTGACTCATGAAACCTATTCCCCTCCAGCAGTATATGAGAATGACAGTACCTTCGTATTGACCTAAAATAGGACACTTGAATGTGAGTGAATGATTCAGCGGCACATTGTTGTTCCTTTGTGACACCAGGCTTTTTGAGGGCCATTGTTTGATGATACATTCTATACAGGCCCTTGGAATCAATCCCACAAGTTCCTCCTCTCTATTCAAGTAATATTGAATTGAGCATCAATAGAATTTACTGGATGCAATGCTTTTTTGTCCCTAGCCTACTTAATCTGTGTCTAGGAAACCGGGCCCATGAAGTTTGACGTGATGATGAATGCTTTGTATATTTAATGTGTCAGTGTGTTTGTTAGGAGATGTTCTTGTGTTTTAAACTGTTCCTCCTGTCCAGGAAACTGTCCCTTATGTCCGTCTTAGTTGTTAACTCTAGTGTGGTTTTTACCTGGTGCTAAAATGCATAATTTGTTCCGAACTTGTCTTCATTCTGATTGTGCCCACATTTTCAGACATGCATCTACACATGGTATTATCTGTCCACTGTGTCTGCATTGTGACCACATTTCCCTCCCTGTATGCAAATTATTTGACAGTTATTCTTTCAAAATAAAATATATGTATTTATTTTAAGATACATATTGATGAAATACAGTGAGCTCCTAAAGTATTGGCTCTGTACCACAGCACTTTGAATGTGAAATTATACACTGGCTATGATGTTAAAGTGCAGACAGTCAGCTTTAATTTGAGGGTATTTTCATTCATATTGGGTGAACCGTTTAGAAATTAAACTACTTCTTGTACTTTAATTTCACATTTAAGGAGACCAAAAGTATTTGGACAAATTCACTTATTTGTTTATTAAAGTAGTAAAAAGTTAAGTATTTGGTCCCATATTCATAGCATGCAATGAATACATCAGGCTTGTGACTTTACACATTTCATTGATATATTTGCTGTTTGTTTTGGTTGTGTTTCAGATAATTTTGTGCCAAAAATAAATGAATGGTAAATAATGTATTGTGTCATTTAGGAGTCACTTTTATTGTAAATAAAAATAGAATAGGTTTCGAAAAACTTCTACGTTAATGTGGATGCTACCTTGATTACGGATAATCCTGAATGAATCGTGAATAATGATGAGTGAGAAAGTTACAGCTGCACAAATATCATACCCCCAAGATACGCTAACCACTCACCATTACAATAACAGGGAGGTTATCATTTTGTGGTGGGGGGTGGGGGGGGTATGATAAAACACTCTGAAATGGAATGAGATGGGGAGGTAGTATCTGTGACATGTCAGATTCAGTTCCCACACACTTGACTTGTGGCAACGTAACCACTGAATAATGGTAGGGATCAGTGTAACCTGTCAAAACAGGAAACACAGGTTTGTCCATGTGTTGGCACAGCATACAAAACATCAGGTTGAGGGTTCAGTTAATTGCCCAAAACACCCAAACACAGACAAACACACCAGTGAGTGCCGTTTATGATGAGCGAGGACATATTTATTTTCATGAGCATGGCCTTATTTCTATTACAGCATGTTGGATGACTGTCATTCATATTCGATTCACCCAGTTCAATGTAACATCGATAGGTTTAGGCTACTACATGTTACTAGAATTTTCCCCAGACAAACCCGGACGACGCTGGGCCAATTGTGCACCACCCTATTGGACTCCCAATCACAGCCAGATGTGATACAGCCTGGAATCAAACCAGGGACTGTGGTGATGCCTCTTGCACTGAGATACAGTGCCTTAGACCACTGCGCCACTCAGGAGCCCTATGCTTCCGTTTAAGAAACGTTATTCAACAGAATCGGCGTAATGAATACACCCCTGACCACGCATAAACACAGTTCACTTTCATAGCAGCCACATTGTATTCCTTCTCGCCTCTATGCATTCTCCTCCTCTCACCTTTTTCCTTCGTTTGTGGACTTCAATGAATAACACATCAGCTGTATGTGACCAGGTGAAAAACATTTCCAAGCCAAACCATGTCATAACCGCTACACACAGCCTACATCGTTGTCCCCATATAAGCTAAAGTAACGTCCTAGTCAACATAGCTAATAGAACTAATGCGTTAGTAAACCCGCTACAATCTTTCAGTAACGTTAAAGTGTATAGTCAGTAAGCAATACATAAAAAAAAAGCTTACCTTGACTCAAAAGAGTTGCAGTGTTGTGTTGGTTAGTTATAGTCAGCTAGCTAACATAGCATCCCTCTGTTTGAGCCAGGTGTTTGAGTAACTAAACTAGCCAGCTGCATTTGCTAGCTAAGTAAGTGAAACTGAAAGTGAAAATGACAAAATCTCTCTCTCTTGCTTCTCCTCCATTTTTGAAGAAATTAATTTGTTGAAAACTGTTCAAATATTGTCTCTCTCTTTTTTTGAGTCAACTACTACTATTTTATGCACTGCAGTGCTAGCTATATGTAGCTTATTCTTTCAATACTAGATTCATTCTCTGATCCTTTGATGGACAACATGTCAGTTCATGCAGATCCACAGAACCAAGAGCCTCCTAGGTTTTGTTTTGAAGTCAATGTACCAAGAGGAGGACGGAAGCTAGCTGTCAGAGTGCTGTTGAGGCTACTGTAGACCATTGCAAAACAGTGTGTTTTAATCAATTATTTGGCGACATGTGAACATATTTAGTATAGTTTCATCTAAAAAGGATAACTTTTTCAACATTTTACAATAAAATTATGAAATTCACTGAGGAGGATGGTCCTCCCCTTCCTCCTCTGAGGAGCCTCCACTGAAACACACATACATGCATTCACAAATGCTCAGAAAAAGTATATTTCACCATTCTGTCTGCTCAAGCAAATTTGCAAACTGCTAAACTTGGAACCAATCAGAACTCCCCTACATACCATTTGTGATGAAGGCAGCAAGTGGCCTGCTTCTATCTAAGATGTAAACACAGCCTCACATGAAATTGTGATCTGCTGTCAGTGTGTTAAGACGAACTAACGTTAGCCCCCAAAGACTGAAATAAGATAAATATCGGTTTTTGAGTGCACTTGAAATATGCAGCATGCAATACGAATGGTCTTGATCATATGAGGAGGTAACTCCGTTGACCATTTAGCCAATTTATTGAAAGCTAGCCAATGTTACAGTTGACTAGCCTAGTCAGCTAATACTGTAAACGTCAATGTACCTGCTCAGGAAGCTAGTATTTCATTAGTTCTCTCTCTGTCAGTGGAATCAATTTTGAATCATGTCTCACTTAAAGTAACTAGCTGCAGGCTAGGAACCCAAATAAAACACATAGATAGAAAGATGTGTGTGTCATGTATCCTAGAATGGAGGTTTAAAAATTGGATGCATATTAGAAAATTGGATGCATAAAAAACTGCGCGTGCATATTAGCCAACACATATGGCAAAGCCTACACATATGGCAACACAATCTTCTCTGGAAAGAGTTGTACAATGTGCTCTGCAATAAGTTTGATTTCCAAACCAGATGAGTATTCAAATAGCAGCTGCGCAATACCATGGAGGGCATGCATAATGTTGGATGCAGTGGAATATAAGGTACGGAGAAGGATGAAGAGCCTGTAGGATTATAGAAAAAGCAGTTGGTAAATGAATGTTTGAGTTTCAAATACTAAAGGTTCAGTGAATGTGAGTATATTTAGGTGGTTTAAATGATTAACTTTTCTACTAACCTTCTAAAAGTTAACGGTACCAAAATCTTGACTAAGTGTGAGACATGTTTTCCATAATATACGTTTCATGCATATACATTAGAACAAATAGTTTCAACATTTATTGAGTACGGAGACAAATAGCAAAGCTGTCGCAGGCAGTATTTGAAGTATCTAAACTGTAAACTACCAATCAATGTATATCAAGAGCCGTGGAGGGCACAATCTTACAATGTTGCAGTCCAGAAATGAGAGCATTAACATCTATGCCAAAAGACTGGGCCTCTGATGGAGACTGTAGAACTGTCATCAACGCATGCTTCAGTATTCCCCCCTCTCTCTAGGAGCATTTGTATGCTCAGGCAATATAGGCGTATCAAAAGGATCCCACCATGGTCCGCAATATATCTGACTGACGTAGAGAGAGACCAGTGCCTTAGCAGAATGCAATCTAAGCTTGTCTATATAGTAACAGCAGAGCTAGTTCAAATGCAGGACTTTGTGAATAGATCATGTAGAGACAAAGTGAGAGACAAAAATAATAAAAAATATGCTCAAACAAGCATGTGTATCTGTAGTGGTTGTTCTTCAACTCTAAAATGCACTAGACTGTGTAAGACAAAATCCACAAAGAAAAGACAACAGGCAAGTGCATATGTGGTCTCAATGTCTATATAGTGATGTCGGGGCTAGTTCAAACTGCAGTAGGATGGTTCTCCTCACAGATGAGTGAATCAGCTCATGCTTAGTGATCTTCCTGTCCGGGTTGGCGCCCCCCTCGGGTTTGTGCCGTGGGGGAGGTCTTCGTGGGCTATACTCTGCCTTGTCTCAGGGTAGTAGGTTGGTGGTTGAAGATATCCCTGTGGGGGCTGTGGGTGGGTTATATCCTGCCTGTTTGGCCCTGTCCGGGGGTATCGCCGGACAGGGCCACGGTGTCTCCCGACCCCTCCTGTCTCAGCCTCCAGTATTTATGCTGCAATAGTTTGTGTCGGGGGGCTAGGGTCAGTCTGTTATATCTGGAGTTTTTCTCATGTCTTATCCGGTGTCCTGTGTGCATTTAAGTATGCTTCCTCTAATTCTCTCTCTTTCTTTCTCTTTCTCTTTCTCTCTCTTCTCTCAGAGGACCTGAGCTCTAGGACCATGCCTCAGGACTACCTGGCCTGATGACTCCTTGCTGTCCCCAGTCCACCTGGTCATGCTGCTGCTCCAATTTCAACTGTTCTGCCTGCAGCTATGGAACCCTGGCCTCTTCACTGGACGTGCTACCTTGTCCCGGACCTGCTGTTTTGGACTCTCTCACTACCGTACCTGCTGTCTCTAACTCTGAATGATCATCTATGAAAAGCCAACTGACATTTACTCCTGAGGTGCTGACCTTTTGACCCTGCTGGCATATAATCTCCACCCGGCACAGCCAGAAGAGGACTGGCCACCCCTCAGAGCCTGGTTCCTCTCTAGGTTTCTTCCTAGGTTCTGGCCTTTCTAGGGAGTTTTTCCTAGCCACCGTGCATTGCTTGCTGTTTGGGGTTTTAGGCTGCGTTTCTGTACAGCACTTTGTGACATCGGCTGATGTAAATAGGGCTTTATAAATGCATTTGATTGATTGATTAGTTTACAGCACTTGGTTGATCACTGGGAGCAGGACATAGGATAACTGAATAGATAATGTGAGACAAGAATTAATAAAATAATCACAGCATAGGAATGTTGCTTGTGAGCTAGAAAAATAAAATCCTGACAGTCTGAGGTAAGGTGCTCTGTAATCATTCTACTCCAACTATTGACAATGCATCAATACAGGACTAAGATTGTCCGATGTGGCAGGGCCTAAAAACTATCACAGATTACAAACGGAAACCCAGCGGCGCAAGCCTACCAGATGAGCTAAATGGCTTCTAAGCGTGCTTCGAGGCAAGCAACACTGAACCATTCATGAGAGCACCAGCTGTTTTTCCGGATGACTGTGGGATCACGTTCTCCGTAGCGATGTGACTTTTAAACAGGTTAACAATCACAAGGCCAGACGGATTACCAGGACGTGTACTCAGAGCATGCAATGACCAGCTGGCAAGTGCCTTCACTGACAATGTCAACCTCTACCTGACCTAGTCTGTAGTACCTACATGTTTCAAGCAGACCACCACAGACCCTGTGTCCAAGAACGGCAAGGTGTCTTGTCCAAATTACTATCGCCCCATAGCACTCACATCTGTAGCCATGAAATTCTTTGAAAATCTGGTCATGGCTCACATCCACACCATCATCCCAGACACACTGGACCCAATCCAATTCGCATACTGCCCCAAGAGATCCACAGATGATGTAATCTCTATTGCACTCCACACTGCCCTCTCCTACCTGGACAATGTAATGGGAATTTTAATTTTTGTGCTTTTCTTATAACTAATTTCTGTGTTTAAATTCATGTGCTGTTCTAACAACCAATTTCTGTGTTCATGCAAGTGACTGATTTAAGGAATCATCACTTATAAGTATCTGCAAAGTACGCCCAGACCTTGTTTTGAGAATGAACAAAAGATATCTCAGTTTCAAGGTCTCAGCTTAGAGAGACGAAGCCTCATGAGGTATTGGTCTGTCACATGTTATGCACTAGTATTGGTTGGTCGCATTAATGAAACAAGATGGTAATGATTAATGAATTATGCTAAATCATGCAAATATAACTTGTCTGTCTATAGCCGTAAATAAGACAACTGCTGAGACTGCCCAGGAAGAGCTCCTGATTGACATGTGTACTGTGGTGAATTGAATTGTGTTGGTTGGAACCTCTCCAGCGCTGACAAATAAACAATGATTCATTTAAAATTGACTTTGTGTGTCCCTGTGTAAGAATTTCCACCACAACAATATGAACACCTACAGTGGGGCAAAAAAGTATTTAGTCAGCCACCAATTGTGCAAGTTCTCTCACTTAAAAAGATGAGAGAGGCCTGTAATTTTCATCATAGGTACACTTCAACTATGACAGACAAAATGAGGGAAAAAAATCCAGAAAATCACATTGTAGGATTTTTAATGAATTTATTTGCAAATTATGGTGGAAAATAAGTATTTGGTCA